>UNPR01000101.1:0-164233 GCA_900536425.1 Hymenoscyphus linearis
AATGAAAATCCTTGGATCGCTTAGCTACTCTAAGCGATCCCTATTTGCTATAAGAAACCTAGATGTGCCTGTCGAGGGTTGCGCCTCTTATTATGACAGATATCACGTGTACTCGTGATTCGTGACAATAAGTTGTAGATATTCCTCTATATTATTATACACAAACGCGGCTTATAGACTCTTTCTCTACCTTAGGTAATCTTTCTTAGATTTTAACTTGTAAATCCTTTTAATATACTTTAGGCTGACTTACTTAAATTTGGTCATAATAGCTAGGAGTGCTTAGTTAAGATTTAATCTTAAAGTGTTGGGTGGCTACTTAAAAAGAAATAGATTCTGATAAAGTTGTTAAGGTGGAATCCTTATATATAAGGCAGGAATTGAATTTGGTGAAGTTGATATTTTAAAGTTAAAGAATTGTCTCTTGTAGAGCTTCTAATGTTGTTCTTTTCTTAAACCAAGCGATGAAGTAATAGATGGAATTACAGAAGGTAGATTATCTATAGATATTTAATACTTGTAATTAATTGATTAAGATAGGCCACATCTGTATTTTATGATTTTAGATAGAGAAGTCGTTATCTTTAAAAACTTTAATATAATGTGATTTTAGATAAAAAGGCGCTATCCTTGAAATCTTTAATAACTTTGTATATTGTGATTTTAGATAAGAAGGCGTTATTCTTAAAAACCTTGTAAAGATAAGAAGGCGTTATTCTTAAAAACCTTGTAAAGATGAGAAGGCGTTATTCTTAAAAACCTTATAACTTTGTATATTGTGATTTTAGATGGAAAAGGCGTTATCTATATTTGTACTTAAGATCTTTTATAACCTGCTTTTATATACTTTTAGATAGAAAAAGCCTTATCCGTATTCGTACTTAAGATCTTTATAACCTACTTTTATACTTTTTAGACAACTCTTTTAATAGAGATACACATCTGTAGTTAACTCTTTGACAGAGTTTAAACTTATCCGTATTTGTACTTAAGGTCTTTATGACCGCTGTTCGTACTTTAATATTAGCTTTTATTATAATTCTAAAGGCTGATGTAGGGCTCTTTGGTTGTAATTCTAGATACTGATATTAGCACTACTTATTAACGATTGTGGTGTACCTGTTGCTTTATTACAATTCTAAAGGTTAATTTTTTATATCGATTATTAACGACTGTAGCGGAGGATCAGGATCGAGATGATCTGTAAAGATTTGTAATAAAGAACAGCATTTGTACTAGAATAACATATTCTACTTACACGTAGTAGAAGCCGGGCTTATAACCTGTTAAAGGTATATGAAAGGTGGTAAAAGCCTTGAATATATTAAAGTGGGATCTAGCTGGATTATATACTAAATGAGATAAAGAGAGTTTGGTGTAGAAGATAATAAGATCACATGTGATCTTCAACAAATGTTTTGCCTTGGAATGAGACATTACTACTGTATAAACTTTAAGAAGTAGATGCTTTCAATATTTGGTATTTTTTACTTGAAATGCAACAAGTATGTATACACAAGCTCAACCTCATAACATCAGTAACCAGGGGAGTTTGGCTACCCCAGACCCCCACTTACTCGCGCCCCCACATACCCCAGGAAAAAGTGGATTTTGGACGACATCGTTCTCATTGCGTATCTTGGGCCAAGAAAAAGGAAACAAAAAGCAGCTATGCCTTGATTTGGGTAGTTTGGAAGGGACCGCTGCGGATGAAGAGTAAGACAGGTATAGACCCCACTTTTCTTGTTGTTCAAACCAGACTGATAGGATGAAGTTCAGTAGTTCTTAAAAGCTATGAGGATTTAAACCATTCTCTGAGTTTTAAGACATTTGGAATATTTGCAGAGAGATAGGGCATATTGACTAGAGTCATGAAATCCTGCGCACTTTGATAGATCATTGGTAACTAGCATACAAGTCCACCCCCACTCCAAACATCTATCACATACATATAGTATCCTGCCGCTTTACATACCTTCCAAAAGTGGTGCTTCCATCAAAGACTAACACCAAAAAAACTAACATCAAGCCACCAACACCCATCGGAGCACAGTGCTCCTCGTATGTCGAGTAAAGAAACCTACCAAAATCCTTCAATATGCAGACCCAACCAAGCAAACCTCTCTCCATGAAAATCTAGAACATCAATCCGAGGAAACGAATTGTTTCTACACCAGGAGCACCGAACTTCGAAATATCAGACATGACGCCACAGATCAACACGATATCATCGTATTGTCGGAGCATACATGTAGCACCGGGTGCGGGGTGTGGGGTTGCTGATACTGTATGGAGGTAGGGATATCCATCCACATCAGCGCTCGTGGGGCAAAAGGGAACAGTAGGTATGCCGAGGGAAGGAAGAAGAAATATATATAAGGCTCTCGCTCTAGAATACTTCCACACACAACCTTTCTTCTCTTGCATAAACTTAATCCTCCGTCTCTGACATCATATCAGATTTACACCAGACACCAAGTTCTTTACTTTCAAAACCTTCAATATGAGTTCCACAAATGGAACCACCTTCGAGATCCCCAAGGAGATGAAGGCTATTAGATATAACAAACTCAACGATTTCTCCCTCGTAACAATGCCTGTACCCGAGCCCAAAGGCCACGAGATTTTAATCAGAGGCAAGTTCCAAATTCTTATGCAACGAAATAAGAAGTAGGGCGCAAGTTAAGAATCACACAGTTAAGTCCTGCGGTGTCTGCGGAACGGATTTACATATTGCGCACGGAGATTTCGAGTCGGCGCTCACACAAGGGAAGGCAGTAGTGACGGGTCACGAAACAAGTGGTATTGTGGTCAAGATTGGAGAGCATGTCAATGGCTTCAAGCTGGGAGATAAAGTTACTGCTGATAATTCCGAGTTGTGTGGATACTGCCATTATTGTCGGCAAGGGAAAATGTTGTATTGCGAGAACTTTGTGGCACATGGTGTTCATAGTAAGTGCCTATCGCATCGTTTGCCCATATCTTATTTTCGTATGAGGAAAACATATGTAATATTTGTGGCGATCGCAATCTCTGCCTGGAACACGCGGCTCATGGGTATAGTATATAGATTGGAGAACAGGAAAGCTAATAAAGTGTGTTCAATAGTTGATGGTGGGTTTGCTGAATACTGCGCATATCCAGCCGAAAAGCTGTTTCATTTCGAGAATCTGTCGTGGGAAGAAGCATCCTTATTTGAGGCCGCATCGTGCGCAGTGCATGGCATGGATAGAATCCGACCCGAAGTCGGTTCTAGTATCTTGCTCATCGGAGCGGGCGCAACTGGTCTTTGCCTCGCCCAACTACTAAAAGCCAATGGTGGAGCACACATGGTTCTGGCATCTAATGAAGGTTAGCAAAACATCTCGAAATGGATCATGAATAAATTACTGATAGTTGAAATGTCCAGGACCTAAAATGGAGCTTGCGAAGAAGCTCAATTGTGCAGATGAATACGTCGAGTTAAGCCGAACGGACCCAAGCAAGCAATGGGCTACCCTGAAAGCGAAATATCCGTATGGATTTGACGTGGTTGTTGAGGCATCAGGAGCCCATTCAATGCTTACTATTGGACTCGAGAATGTTACCAAAGGTGGCAAGCTAGTGTACTATGGTGAGTAGACCTGCTTGCCAGATCTCGTTCTGTTGGGGAAAGAATTTCTAATTCAGTGCCAAAACCTAGGTGTCTACTCCAAGGAAGCCTTGATCAGCTTAGCACCCGCGAAAATCTTCTCCGACGAGATCACTATGATTGGGTATCCACACATCTCTACCTAATCAATAATAACTCTGCTAATCTTATCATGCAGTTCCTTTTCGGAAATATGGTGTTTACCTAGAGCTGTACACTATTTAGAGACGAGAAAGGTTGACGTGCGAGGTATTGTGACGCATCCATTCAAACTGGAGGACTTCGGAAAAGCCTTGGATGCTGTGAAGAATAAGACCTGCATCAAAGCAGCGATAGTGTTTGATTAGGTGGTATAAGTAACCAAAATCCGTCCAAAGTGCCATTATACGAACTTTTGATGGCACGCTCACGACTGAAAAGTTGTGAAACATACCGAAACAGGCTCTTATTGTTGAATGAGAGCTTTTCATACGACAAGTTACAAATCAAAATTGAGTGCTATGCCAGTTAATGGTTGGATCGGGTTCTTCCATGCCGTAAAAACTACCCGGGATGTAATCAAAGGATTGATGTTCTTGAGTGCTTGGGAAACCAGAGACTCCTGCAAATATATTCGCAGTTACTGGCGTGCCATCCAAGAAATACTGAAGCGCAGGATCTGCGATATAAGCTTGATGTATCATGGAAGCCGGCTGCTGAGTTGTAACATTCGGACCAACAAAAGGGGGAAGAGGTAAAGAAGGATCCGGAGTGGAGTTGGAAATAAAGTTTGTTGATGCAATCGTACGGTGGTGGGCGTGGATACGACTTAGGACTGAAAGACATCGCAATGCAGCAGCATTCGTAGAACCAAGCTGCGACAAACATCGCCGTGCCTCGTCGATGGCGCTCCGCCAGGTTAATGAGAGAGCATCGTCAGGTGCTTGCAGAAGCCCGACATCTAAAACAAGGACAGCCTGGAATAGGAAATAGATAGCATACCAGCTTAGACCACGATGAAGACTCCCGATTGAAGTGCAGAAGTTGCATATTGCTTGGACGGTTTCCATGGCCACAAGTAGACAGTTTTGCACAGCGATTTCACTCCTTGACCGAGTTTTGTAAGACTTTTGGCCACCTCTCCACAAGATCATGCGCAGGTTCTGCTCTTTCCATAGGAGTACTGCTCTAGGACCTAAAAACCAAGCGGGTGCATCTTTGGCACAGAAGTATTCAGGCAACGATCTTTTCCATTGGCGAAGCTCTTCTTCGAAACGCTGAGCGACGTCCTCGCTAACTGCTGCATTTTCAACATGCGCAGCCAGAAACTCATTGTATATCTCGTTTGCTATTACTGATAACCGAGCTTGAGCAATCATTGCAGAGTATGTGGTGGGATACTTTACTGATGGCGGCAAGGGCAAAGAAAGCTCATCAGAGGTCAGATGCTATAGTGGTCAGCTGAGGCATGCATAAAGCAGTGGGTGCGACGAACAGAATCATCAACGTTTTGGGGCCATCTAGCGTCAATAAATGCATCCGAAGCTGTGGTAGGTCGACCCATAGTGATACTAAATCCAGAATCTACCATGTAGAGGATCCACCATACTCTCCTTCGTAATTCCCTGTTCAGCGTATTTGCATCGCCATCAGCAGTTGAAATTTCACGATGGAGACCAAGACCCAAAGCCATCCTAAAAGCGATGCCAATCATGTTATATCCGGTATTGGGTCTGTCTCTTTTTTGAAGATAATTTCCCTGTCGTATGTTAGCGTTCAGTGAAAGGTCAATCGTTATTTCGTAATAAAATACCATTAGCAAAAACGCCTGAACTCCAGCAAGAGTACCGCTTTCCAGCATTCCCGCACTCATTCGGCTCCTCGCGGCAAGGTAATATGGCGAATCTGCGTGATCATCTCTAGTACTTAGAACCCAATGGCCAATCGCCAGAACCGTGTAAAGTATTAGCTGCCAAGATGAAGTATTGGGAATCTGTGATCGGTTCGCGTATTGTTCTCTGAAAAGCTGGCTATGTAAGACCGGATATGAAGTGTTATAAAGGAGAAAGTATGCATCAATCAGACCTTCCGTAATGATCGAAGATGTCAAGTCTCCTTCCAACATAAGAACCCCAGAGTCAGAAGGCTTCTCAGAAATCATGCTTTGGGGTTCTTCATTTGATGGTTCATCTACTGCATCCCGTAAAGACAACAATGAGAAGATTGTTTGAAGCATACTCGACCCGGCACTGCTGCCTGAAGGACATTAGAATACATCAAAATACGTATAGAGAAGAGAACCCATACCCAGATACCCAGATGCAGATGGATCCGTAGAAAGGAGTGCCATGCCATCTCTGAAGGAATGAATCTGTTCCTGTTCCGTTGAGAGTGGTGCTTCATGCCACTCGTACTCATGAGTTGAGCCGGGACTAGCTTGGTCCAATTTCTGTGGAGTGCTAGGACTCGGATTGCTTGCTGGTGGAGGGGAGGCTGATGGTACACCATTTTTCAATAGTGACTCAAGGTCAAGATCTGGGTTGAGGGATTTCAATAAAGCTTCTAACTTTTCGCATTTTTGTTCAGCAGCATCAAGATTTCTAATCAAATGGTTAGAAGGCGAACCCGAGAAGAAGGAGATGTAAAACTAAGACCCGACATACTTTCTAGTTAGTGGTGTTCGCACCGGCCGAGTTCCATATACACAGTCTCGTTGCGTTCTAAAACAATAAGCACAAGGTACCTCTCCAGTGCACTAGAATGGAGAATTCGGGTTAGAGAAGTGATTCGTTTATTGCACATTAAGGTTGCTACCCACTTTGCTCTTTCTCTTCTACTCTCATGCGTGGTTAGCTTGACTCAATCACTGACTAGGATTGTCTGTTCCACCCACTTGACATTCGAGACACTGCAGCAAATATACATATTAGTCATTAGTCTGTCTTCACAAGGGGTTATAAACAGTTCGAAGGGAAGAAATGGTACCTACCGCTCTCAGTTGCTGGGGGAAAGATTCCACCGGAGCGGCTGTTGCTGCACTCATGCTATGGAGAGAGAGAGGTATATCAAAGGATCTCTATGATTCTATGCGTCAGGGCTCGGGCAGGGTCAAATTGAGGCTGTCGATCGGTCCATTGTCAAGTGGTCTTGGAGACGAAATTGGAAATCGTCGCCTTTGGCCAAGAGCAAATTAATGCTTGGAAATGCGGGGGTTCACCGATAGTGGAGTTGGCCAGGAGAGTTCAGGGGAAAGACAAAAAAGATTGGGGATGGGATATATCACGTGATACCCAACAACTCGCGAAAACACCGGACATCAGGGGCGCATTTTCCCCTCCATTTCCAGAAGCATACCTAGTACTCGAGTACAGTACCTCCTAACCATACCGCTGCGTATTCTTCAAGAATAATGTTGTAACACGCGAGTGCCCGTTTCAAAATTCTGGACTTAGTATGGCAATAATATTTCCATCCTGGCTTCGCCGGAAATGCTTTCTGTGGGTCTACAGTTATTTGGCCGGAGCTCTATCGATCTAGACCCCATTTCCACCCATTTCCAGTCAACGGAGGGGGAGGGGGAGGAACCCAGCTTCCCAGCTTCCCAGGTTTCTCTATTTCTACCCCACTCGTTTACTCTAGTATCAATCTTTTGGCTTCATTATTTTCTATAATGGAACCAGTCTACTCTTCCTTGACTGACCGCGCTCTAGAGCTGAGGAGGAGTCTCTGTGATGTACAACAACGTGTGGTGGTAGTTCTCGCTGGGCCCCCAGGTTCAGGGAAAACAACCATCGCAGATAATGTGGTACAACGTCTCAATTCCACCTCCAGTAATCCATTTGCGGTCGTTCTGCCTATGGATGGCTTCCATCTACCACGAACGACTTTAGACACATTCCCAAACAAGGCAGAGGCATATGCAAGACGGGGCGCCAATTGGACCTTTGACGAAGTACGCGTATTGCAACTAGTCAAGGTCCTCTCACAATCACGAACTCATATCTCAGATACAATTCTCGCGCCGAGTTTCGACCACGCAGCAAAAGATCCAGTGGCCCACGGAATAGAGATATCTCCTGATATTAAGTTTGTGGTGTTAGAAGGAAACTACTTGCTCTTGAATGAGGATCCGTGGAGTCAGATCAATACACTGGTGGACGATACATGGTTTGTGGATGTTGATCCGGATTTGGCACGAAATCGGATCGCGAAACGACATATCAAGGCAGGCATCGAGTCGACGTGGGGGGATGCGGTTAAGAGGGCCGAAGGAAATGACTTGTTGAACGGAGTCGAGATTAGGAAGAAGCTGGTCAAGCCGGCATTCCTAATACAGAGCGTCGAAGAGTAATTGAGAGGCTGTTGAGCGGAGGAATCGGATCTATCGCTCCAAGTTCTTCGACTATTCCAAATCGTTGTCCATCAAAATGTCTGATTGCACGACAGGCCGAGGTGCTTCTCTATTGAAAGTATTGCAGTAGAGGAAGTGGACTTTCCGCCGCCGGGGGTTCACCATAAACGAGAAATACGTGGAAAAATTCTTGCTTGGAAGAGGCTCAATTCATATCCAATAGCAACCATTTTCCGGCAAGCGCCCAATTTGGCTAAATCCACAAATATTTGTCACGATCAAGATTTCTTAATGTCAGATGAAGTCATTCAGAAGTCAATTTCTATACAAAGTGGCATATTCTGACTCGCCCATCGTCTTCCCAAAGGAGTAGTCCTCTTGGCGCTGATGGAGTTTAATCGGTATGTTGTGTACCTCATTCCATTATGTCCAGAGAAAGGTAACGCGGCCCTCCTTTCCATTTTAATTCCGATCTGCTATTCTTGTTCATTTTCCACGGAGTATACACCCCGCACCTAGATGGGTGCCGGCTCGGCGCACCGGTATATCATTCTGCCCTTGATCGATTGATATGCACTTCCCCCTATTGCAAAATGCACCCAGCAACCCGGTCCTGCGACCTCTTAGCCTGAGTGTTTACATTTCAAATCAATTTTTTGGTGTAGACTATCAGCACCAAGAAGTATAAATATAGCCAAGTCTCGATCGTCCTTTTGAAGAGAAAATCAGCCATCCATTCTCCATCTATCTCATCTACCAAGGTTCATTCACATAAAACCAACACAATGCAATTTCTCTCGCTCGCAGCTCTTGCGGCTGTTGCCTCTACGGTCGTCTCACACGGCATAATCACCTCCCCTATTCCACGCGCGCCAGGTCCCGCCTCCCTTCAAGCTTGTGGTCCAACCGTGACAAACAATATCAAGGGCGACAACACCTCGCACGTCGAAGACTTACCCGAGGCTGCTGCAAAAGACAAGCTTTACCAGGGCCCACAAGCTTGCAACCTCTGGTTATGCAGAGGCCTCCAGGCTGCTGACAATACGAAAAATGTTCAGAGCTGGAAGGTGGGACAGAAGGTTACGGTCAATGTGTCCTTGAGAATTAAACATGTGGGCAGTGCGAATGTTAGTATTGTTGATACGAAGACAAATAGCTATGTTAAAGGGGGTGAGGGATTGGTGAAGTGGACGAAGGGGTATGCTGATGAGGGTATGTTTTCCCTGTTATTTCTTTAATGGAAGGATGGCGAGGCTTGATTGGGGTCTCAAGGAAGCCTGAATCGGAATACTTTTGCTAATCGACTTGTAGCGGTCATTGCCACACCGAAGAACCAGACCACTTTCGATGTCACGATCCCAGATTTGGGTGGTGCATGCACGGTTGCTGGCGAGTGTGTAAGTAATCACCTTTTTCATACTCGACTGGCTGATATCTACTTATGATTTTCACCCCCATTTCCGTAGCTTTAGATATGTAGTAAGAGATGCTAATCAATGGCTTGAAACAGGTGCTTCAATGGTGGTGGTATGGAACCAAGGCAAGGCAGACTTATGAGTCGTGTGTTGATTTCACAATTGCTCCTACCACTCCTACTGTTCGTTCGCGAATGTTCAGTATGTAGATCTCGACATAGGTAGATGTAAGGAAATGAAAGGGGGGATGATATATGGTTGTTTTGTATATACGAGTAACAAGTAAGGATTGGGCAGGCGGGTTTCTTGTACATATATCTCCTGGTCTCGACATATGTACTTTTCGATTTTTAGGTTTACGATACCCACTTTTTGTCTTAGGCCTTGCTCCTCGTAGGCTTAATTTTGCCTTCTGACTTGATATGTTGATTTCTTTTGGTTTTTAAATATGATCTTGGTTTTTCATTTTCTACTTATGGAGATTTATCGCTAGGTTTCTGAGACGCGAGAGTGTTGGAATTGCGCAATTTTCTAGTACTCTTGTTCCCCTCTGCGTGGTAACATACTGTCTTTCGGATCTTGGAAACGTTTACAGGATAGTAGTAGTACTGTTGCAAAAGTGTGAAGTAATCAAGTCAAGAAGACGCAGTAGCGTCATGATATTATGGCGAATTGCAGATATCTAGTTATCTCTAGCCAATCTATCCTGCGCAACATGAGATGGGCATCGTGTGTTCTCGGCTCAATGTATGAAGCGTAAAATACCTATAACCATTAATTGCCAGCATCTTTTGACTTTACTTTAAGTGCAGGTTTACTTACCAAGCCATAATCGTGGCGTCGTATAAACACCAGACGGAGCTATAAGCTTCGGGCGCAATAACTCCAATGCACGTAACTCCTCCATCTCCTCCACCGTCACAATCTCCGTCTTCACACCCCAAGCTCTCCGAAACTTCTTAGCATTTCTTTCTTTCCCCAAGCACTTTGGCGGGGAAAAACACCAGAAGACATTATTCGGGTGTTGATGCAGAGGACTTGGAAATGCATCATGGAGTAAATACTGACACCCCAGATATCTCCACCACTTCTCATCGCGTGGACAGTGCCCCTCACCGACGTTCAACCACTTCACGACTCTAACCACCCATCCAATCCCCTCGAACAATTGCATCATGATATGGAATTCTAACCCACATACAAAACATCTCTTCATATCGCTGAGGGTGACGTTCTCCTTCAACTTAGTAGTGCGACCTCTTTGACACTCACCGTTGTTAAGTCCGAACTTATCGTCTCTCCTAAAAAGCACGGTGTGTGGACAAAGAGGGAGATAGTATCTCATATTATGCGTAATCTCCAGCGAAGTCGCAACAAAAGTATCGTGTTGGATCTTCAAGAACATAGACCCTTTGATGATCCTCGCAATAGCAGAGAGTCTGACTGGAAACATTCCCTGCACTTCCGGTCTCCCGTTATACTGCAACAGATCCAGGAAAGGCTTGTAATCCCCTCCCATTCGATATTTCTTCATCGTCATCTGGAAGACTCCGAAGAAGAAATGTGGATGTGTGGACCAGTGCGCTAGGTTCATAGACTCCTGCGCTAAACACTCTCGATGTCTCCCTGGCAATCGTGGGGTTGAGAGGTAATGGTGTCGGTCGCCTTTGTGCAGGAGTAGACAGTGGTGGCAGGTTATCAGGTCTGGATCGTCGGCTTCTAAAAGCTGGAGGAAATGAAGATATTCTTTTCTGTATAAGAATCTGTCGGGGTTTAATGCTAGACCCCGCCAGTGGTCACATCCTATTATGCATTTTAGTGATTTGCAAGTGAGGGCCAGACAGGTGAGGGGGGCGGGTGTGAGGAATTGTTTGAGATAGAGGAAAATATCGTTGTTGAGGCGTGTGAGGATCAGGTTTTCTGGTATGATTTCTGGTTTTGGGTGCCTTTTGGGTCCGATGGATCTGAGACGGGATTTGAAGCGTTCTGAAAGCTTTTTTATTTTTTCCATGGTGTGTATTTGGTGTGATGAACAGAAGGAGCAAACAGGCGTGGTAATCGATATTGGTAAGAAGTAATAATTGAGTATGTTTTTTAAGAGGTGAAGAAGGAAAGATGTTTCTCTCAGAGTCTCGGTCAGCTATGTGGTGTTCTGCTTTTAGTCCCCGATGTTGACGTATAGATAGCATCATGATACCGTACTATCTGAATTCCCAGCTGAATAATCACTCACCTAGCGACACTACCAAAAAACCTGACTGTGGAACTCTACGTGTTGTCTAAATATTTCTTACTCATTCTAAATTGGTAAGAAAATTGAATCAATTGACGCAGGGTTCTGGGACAATCATGGTAATCACAGTAACAGATCCAAAGTTTTAGTTTAAAGATCTCACATGAAACTAGGAAAGTAGTTGATAAATACGACACTAACTTACTGCTATCTTCTACCATCTATATATTGTGACCATAAGAAAAATTATATTTCTCAAATCCATGGAAAGCCAAACTATTACGCCCGTCATATGGCACTTGGGATTCGATCACGAAAACCAACCCCTTGTTAGAAGCATTAGACTTGCGGCATCTCGACGTTTCTCCTGTACAACTGTTTGAGATCAAATATATAAAGATAAGGAAAGCTTGTAAAGGATTTGAAACAATGGATAACCACGAAATACTATATGAACAGGTTATGCAGCCTAAGTTGGAAGCGGGTTCAAATGTTTGGGTGCGTCAGTGACACGAATTAGGCGAGAAAAGGGTTATGGAAGTCATTGAGGATTTTATTTTGGTCATAAAGGGTGGAGAGATCTGAATAATGGAGGTAAAGAAAGGTTGAGAAAAGGAATATATCAAGATTATTGAGAAGAGAACAAAAAATGCTAAGAATACCAATCCTTTTTATTCTCCATAGTTTTGAAGCGGAGCAGACTTGCAACTTGCAAATAGAAGATATGAGTTGCGTATAGGGCATAAAAACGAAAGTACAGGTAAAGGGGCCTCTCTTACTCAAGAACGCCTCTAGATCTGTTCTGGTAACTTAACAAGTTCGCACATAGCGTCCCCTAGCGCTTTTAACTCTCCAGAAGGCACGTAGACCTTTGGGAATTCGTACTCGTTTGGATCGAAGTCCGTTCCACATACTGGGCAACTCACATCCGCGATCCCCATTATCCCTGTACTAATGCAGAGTTCACAAAATGTATGCCCGCATGGATTGACGGTATAGGCATGACGAAGTGCGTGATGTTCAATGTTGGAGCTGGTTCGATAATCTTTACCACAAGCACCGCATGCTTTATATTGCGCGATGTCCTCTGCAGAAGTGAAGCTTACCAAAGGCGGAAGATCCAAGTCTTCTTGGTCCGATGGGCGTTGAGTAGCTTTGTACATAAATTTGTTATGAGCATCAAGTCGCGTCAGGAATCGGTACAACTCAGTGGTCTTACCTGGGCGAATTGCACCCTTTTCAACCCAGCTGATCTGTAAAGCTAATTTGACAACCTTGAAAGCTTTTATAGCCTCTATATGGACGTATCCAGTTATCTCGGAAACCACCGCTTCATCGGAAAGGATATCTTTGCCATTTATATCTAGCACCGGCTGTGCTGAGCTCAAGAAGGCTTCGGCGCGAGATTCAATCAGATCGGCCATACGGAGAGCCTCTGCCTTTGAAGTGAAGAATGGTGGTAACGCTGCAGTGAAAGCATTCAGGAGAGTCATGTTGATAGATGTGAAGCAATCTGGAGAACCACAAAGTCCAAAGTCTTCGATGAGGATGACATCGTCTTCTTTAGCTGCCTGGTGAGAAGGTTGTGGGGACTGGACACATACCTGAGAAGCAGAGAAGGAATGGCCGCATGATTGATAAAACATCTTGAATTTGTTACACATTTTGACAAATCGTATTTGTAGTTATTAAAGTGCTGTATATTTGTACAGTGTATAATTAGGGTTTGCAAATTGGTGTAGATTGGAAAGTCGTACTTGTTGTGATTGGCGTAGTAAGCTCAAGGCTGTGAGTTCCTAAATTACTGTATAACCATTTTGCAGTATGTATACAGAAATTAAAAGGTTGTTCTATGAGTTATTTCATCGAGTATCAATCGGGGTCTGTTTTTCGATGACAAGGAAATTTCCTTTAACGAACCCAATCCTCTAAGAAAAGAGGCAATTCTAATGACAGATAAGTGAACAATGCTCTTTGTTGAAAAAAGTTGAAACAATAGCTTTAACAAAAAGCAGCATCGATAGCAAGCTTATCAGTCGTAAGCATAGGCTTTCTCACTAGTGTTGAAAATCAATTAAATACATAACTTACAATTCACTGCGTTGGGCCTTGAGCCCTCAAACACCATCCCATCAACACCCTCGTGCCCCTCCAACCCTTCCCCCACACCCCAAAAATTAAAAAGCGGGGCCCTCATAAGCGACCACCAAAAAACCCCCAAAAAGTCCAAAAAAAATAAACAGCAAAAGAAAAAAGCAGCAAAAAAAGACCTAGCTCCTTAAGAAGCGCACAGGATCTGAAAAACCAGACGTACTGAGTTTTTTCCTTTTGATGTGCTGGGCATATTGAAAACACGAGTTCAATATTAGATATAATATATGCGTATTCGACCACTAGACCATTGCAGTTGCCTAGCGCCCACCAACAGGTGTATAATTGGTGGATTGGTTTGGGGTCAGTTGTTGTAGATTATAAGGGGGAGAGAGTGGGGGCAGGGGGGACGGACCCGCTTTTTGAGTGCTTGTGGGGGTGGGTGGTTGTGGCTGTGGACACCCAAGTTGGGGCTATGAGCTGTCTTGGAATTTTCTTGTGCTGAAATATTTTGAGTTGATAGTGGTATGATGGTATATTGATTAGGTCATGATTTCCTACCTTTGGGTTGTTTTTCTGTATAGAGCGTACTTCTTGAACTTGCAGATTGGTATTCTTATCCATACTAAAAGGTCTGCTTCAAACTTACAACGCAGTTCCCAAGAGGGAACCGTCATTCAATAAATTTGTAGAACATGAATGAATGTATCGCTCATATCAAGGCAATGATCATACTCTAGCTTTTGCACCAAGCTACGAGTTCCACAGGATCATCAACACAAAACATATTTGGCAGTCCCAGTAAATGAACCATTTAAAACTCATATCAAAACAACAAAGCAGAAACCCCACCTAAAAATATCTCCTACCCCTAATCAACTTCGCACCCACCTCATTCCCCTCCCCCCTCCCCAAAACCGCCAACCCAATCTTACCAAACTGTCCTCCAGGCTTAACATCCGCAAGTCTAATAACTATCTCCCTCCTCTTCCTCGTCCAATCATTACCATCCCAAGTATCACCCGTCCAACTAAACCTGCCCCTAGCCACCAAACCACCACCACAAGACCCAGCCATAGTACCATCCTCCCTATCCAGCATCGCCAACCCCACCGTCCCAAGAATATCCGGCGCCAGGGTAAAAAACTTCAAAACCATCGCGCCAACAACAACAACCGCCGTACAAAACGACGCAACAATCAACACCGAAAGCCAAACCCGGTCACAACGTACGATATCCCGTTTCGTTACAACATCCGCAATTATCGTTCTATTATCCACAGGCATAGGAGAAGCAAGAAAAGCTTCGAAAGAGGATGTGATACTATTCCTTCCAATCCCTAACATCAAGACGGTATTCAGAATCTGCGCAACTCGTAATTCGAATGCGGGACGTCCGATGAAGTGCAGTTCTGTGGTGTGTTCTGAGGCGATGGCTTCGGATGGGTTTATCAAGTAGGATGTTATTGGGTTCTGGCCGCCGGATAGGAAGGAGGAGGGGAATGCTTCGGTGAGGAGTTGGAGGAGGACTTCGGGGTGGGGGAGGAGGTCTAGTACTGTTTTGTTTCCTATTTCTGGATTGGGGGATGCGCGGATGGCTAGGGGCGAGCATTTGGAGCCTGTGCAGAGTATTGATACTTCGATGGTCGTCGTTGAGAAGTGACATTCAGCTTTTGTGGCGCTTGTGCCACCGTTGAGGGTCTCCCATATGAGATGGCGCATGTCGAAGTCTTTCTCATCTGGGTCATATTCGCAGGGGACTGTGAGACCTATTTGGAGAGGTCCGGCTTTTGATGAGACCCAGCCGCAGGTTTTGTTGAATTGATTTGGTGGAATGGGTGGGGGGTCTAAGGTATAGTTCCTGAGTTGGTATTCTGAGGGTAGTGCATCGAATCTATCACACGATACTCTAAGGTATGAGTTCGTGAGGTTATATGTCGTGTTTCCTCGAGGAAGTATCGGTAGTGGTCCAACGGGAACTCCAACTAGTGAGGTGTACTCGACACTTTTGTCTCTGATATCTATCCAGGAACTCTCGTCAGAACCGAGTGCTTCAATTGAAGGCAGACGAACATTTCCCCAAAGATCTTGGTTCTGTTGTTGAAGAAGTCTTCCCGCCAACAATGATGCAGTGAATGGAGCTGCTACGCTGATTTTCCCTGGTGATATTCCTGCTGCGTAGCTATATTCATAACCAGCAAAGGTGTTCATAGCCATGAGACTGGTTTGGTTGGTAAAATATTGCGGTGCAATATAAACAACCCTCAACGCAGCTTGACTGCCAAGAGGAGAAAGACACCAGAGAATGATGATTCCCAAAGCCACCAAGTTCATTGCCCGAAGTCGAATTTGTGTGAAGAGAGCTCCTGATATCGTTCGACTTCCGAGAAGTTGTTCCAGTACGCCGATAGATGATCCGGACTGTATTCGAAAAGTAGCTATCGATTTCATTGCGCTGCCGACAATTGCCGCAAAGACGATAGGGAAGATAGTTGGCCCCTAGATAAACTGGTCAGTCGCGGTGATACGAATTAGAGATATCGTTGCTCACATATTTGGAAACAGTAACTAATGTCATGGCAATGGATTCGTTTCCCGCTTCATCGCCATCGTGCTTCAATACCAAGATCCCATATACAGCGAAGAGAACAGTTATCGCAACACCACACAGTTCAACCGTCAGTCCAAGAGCGCTATTTGAGAGGGAATTTCCGAGCTCTTTTGGAACATCGTATATTTTCTGATGCTGCTCAAGTGTGTCTTTTGGATCATTTAGAGAGAAATTCGAGTATTCAATTGGTGATTTGTCCGAAGCACTATCGTGCTTGACCAGGGAAATAGGAGAATCCAGACGTTGAACACCTGGATGATTTCCCTCTGTCGCTGGGACGTATTTGACGGACATATTGATCGGTTGAAATGCGAGAACGAAGTAAGAGGGTTCTCGCCTCAGATATCTGACGCGAAAACAACCTGATATCCTGCACAATATTCTCGAACCAACACGAGATATTCACTATCGATTTCAAGTGGCTCGTTGTTAAACAGCCCGACGCAATCTCCCGCCATACCCGCCCAAATTCTATATTCATCAAGCTTATCCAACATAAAGTGGGGTCTGTGTGTTGGTGAAGGGAGACAGTGTCACCTACTGGAAAAGATTAGTGGTACCATGGCTTTACTATGGCATTTTGAATCTTAAATCTCTTGACGCGACCAAGGTAAAAGTCTCCTAATTGAAATCTCTTAGGCTCCATGCTAAATGACATTAGAATTTCCTCCCTTGAAGTATAATTCCCTTTTATTCTTCCGAGACTTCACATACAGCACCTTTAACATACCTAGGTATGGTGCAACTTTTGCTGTCTATCAGAAGAATGCATATTCGAAGGTTAGTAACCAACCAACGCATGTGCCTGATACCTCACCTTGTAAACTTACCGTGATTGGTGCAAAGAATGATGAAAAAATGTGGGGACGATTTGGGGCTGAACTTCCAACAGAACTTCCAACATTGTATGCATGAAGTGGGCAGTAGTTTACGTACATACAGATCCCCTTTCTCAAAAGATATCCAACGGAAATTCATCCGCCAACTTTTGATAGCCAACCACATTAGGATGCAGATAATCCCCCGAGTCATACACACTACTCAACTGTGACGGAATATTTTCATCGGCAATAAACCTATCAAAATCAATCACTTCATCAAAAACATCACCTGTAAACCAATTAGCACATGCCATCAAATCCACCACCCATTCTCATGCCGAGACCTTCCCACAATAATGTAAAAACAACTCACTCTCACGAATCCACTTATTGACCCTCTGTCTCGTCTTCTCCCGCTCTGGATCACTATACGGCTGCCACGTAAAATTCGCCGGCGCTGAAAACGGCGTAATAGTAGCCGCAAACAGGGTGATATCAAAAGCCGCCAATCGCGTCGCAAACTGTTCATAAGCAGAAATAATGCGATTCCCAACACCCTTCTGAGCAGCAGGGTCAACGCTCGCGGTACCGATATCATTCACACCCTCGAATATCATTGCATATTCGACGCCTGCTTGTGAGAGGACATCTCTGTCAAGACGAGCCAGCACATTGGGTCCTAGACCATCGTCGAGAATTCGATTTCCTCCTGCTCCTTGGTTTATGACTGCTATGTTTGAGGTTGCGTCATTTTTCTGGAGACGGTTGAGAAGTAGGTCTGACCAGCGGTTGTTTTTGTTGGTCTCTGAACCGCGGCCGTCAGTTATGCTGTCACCGACTATTACAAAGGCTCTTGAATCGAGAGGTGCTAGAACTTCGACATTGGAGAGAAAATACCTGTGACTATCGGTTAGAATCTCTCCTATAGTAGGACAAAAACAAAAATACCAATGAGCAACGCTCTGAAGAGATTCTCCTCCCAATTCAGCCTCAAGAATCTGATCCCCAAGTGCCAGCCAACTCGTCGTTCGACTTCCGGGATGTGATGTAATTGAATGTCCCTTTTGCCCAGTTTCAAGATACATAGTGACAGTCAAAATCGACAGAGGCTCGACTTCGAAATCAATTGGATCCGAAACTACAAGTGCACCTTCAGGAACAGTATAACTCGACCGCCCACTAAATTTGACATGCTTCGAAGTACTGGTTTCAATTGAATTGATTCCCGCAGCCCCACCTTTGGAAAGAGCTACTGCCACAGCTGAGATAGGTAAATTGTTGGGCCCAAAAGCATTTGAAAAACGAAGTCGAATCTTCGATCCTCCAATTGAAGTCCTGATAGTCTGTCGTATCGTGGAATTGAAGAAGACCTCTAGTGTTGCATTCTATGAAGTGTAAGAATACATACCATGCGAGAAGGAGAGAAACCTTACAAAAGGTTTTGGAGGCAAGTTCTGAGGCTCCGTAAGCTGGGGCATACTCCCCCACGTTGGAATCCATTTCCTGCTATGACTTCTCAGATAATTCGATGATCGCCTACCATCACACTCAGAGCAAAAGGCAAGAATGCTGCAAGCTAGAACCACCAATCGACTTATTCGAGACGGCATGTTGAAAATTGAGGGAACAAAAACTAAATAAGTCGGAGATCGGAGAGATAGAAATTCATGGTTATTGCCAATATGATCCCCATCTGGGCACTATGGGGAAAGTTTGGGGAAATGAGGGGCACGAGGAACATTGAACCGAAGGCAGGAAAATAGCCTGAAACAGAAAGAAAAAAAGTGCTCAACTTATCCGTATTCGCTCTCTTATTCCTGGTACCTCTATACCTAGTATTAAGACCTTTAGCTTTTATGATTGAGATAGCAAGGTGAATCAATATAATGTTTGGATGACGTGGTTTGAATCCGAACTCTGTTGCATCGATTTACCTAGGTACAGGTGGCCCAGCGCGGGGTAGCGGGGTAGCGGGGAAGAGGAAATTGGAGAATCCTGGGAAGGAACAACGTTATTCCTTTGGTGCAATTGCTCTTTCCTCCGTCCTCCGATGTACCTATATCTCTTCATCTCTTCGACAGTCTTCTTTGAGAAAGAGCCACTTCAAGGTCTAAGAACGTCCATCCATGGGTCCCGTAGATGTTTTGGAAGGAGCTAACAGCTGAGCTTCTAGTTCTGACGCTAAGGTTACTCAACCGGACTTTCCGATAACGGGTGAAGTTTCCCTGCAAACACAAAGACAAGTCTAGAAGGAGAAACTGGCAGGTACGATTGGTTGAACGAGTAGATGACCTACCGTGCCGTGCAGTAAGGGTCTCGTTTCAACCTCAAGATATGGATCGTTTCCTCACACAGGGCAGGTACCTACCTAGATTACTAGGGTAAGTCAAGTAGTGCCACTGCCTTTTATATTGGATCAGTGGCGATTTGGGGCATTGAAGAGAGAAAAAGAAATCCCCATTCGGACTATAGTATAGACATAATAAAATAAGATTAGTAAGCTTGTAAATATAGGAAATGCTAATAAGTAAGGAATTAAGCGACAATTTTAATCGACTAGATATTTATATCAAAAGAGTAAACAAAGAGTGCTAGAAAAGGATTTAGATAAGAAGGAAACCTATATTAAATAAAAACATAAGCAAAATAGAATTACAAAGGAAAAGCGGATTATACTTCGTACAGTACTTGATGATACTCTGTATAATTAATCCCTTAGGATCTGTCTAGGAAGTCTAAATAAAAAGGGCTTACTGTACTACGTATAAGATAAAGTCGATATGCGGTTACCAAGCCTGCAGAAAATGAGAAGTCACACTAACAGAACAAAAGAAAGTAGAGGTGTGTACTTACGTACCAAATGGAAGACGAGGAAGACGAGTAAAACGCGGTCACAATCATCCTTTGTCGCCTCCTCGGATTTCGAAAGATCCAGATTCAGACCTCCTCCCAGTCATCCAAATCCTCTGACTCCCCATCATACCCCGCAATGTCTTCCATCCCAAGCGTCATAAGAAGCTCCCCAATACCCAACTTCATTTCACAGCCAGCATGATTAACATATCTGGCCAAAAACAGCTTAAGAACATCCTCATCCACTCCCCCCGCAAACCTTACAATGTTCGCACAGAAAGAAATCCACTTCCTCACAGCAATTGGATCAATCGTCCCCGCATGCTGCCGAAACTCAATCGTTCGCTTAGAGCCCGGAACCCCAATCAACCCACAAAGATCATCACTCTGGATCTGGGGCTTACCAGGCTCATTCTTCAGAAGATTATGGAGATTATACGCCATCCTCGTATGATGCGCAACATCCCTATGACGGTAGCTTACCAATTCCCACAACTCCTTAACACTTTCCGCCCCAAAGATCGCTTCAAGAGCTCGGTTGCTATATTCCACTTCATTTTTAGGCTGGGGTAACATTATACTTAACGCCGAGAAGTTGCGTAGACCCGGCGCCATACCAAAAAGCTTCTTACTATTGCGTCGATGAGGAGGGTGCATCATCTCAATGGTATCCTCAAAGGTGAATAGCGTCGCCATGAGTTTCCGCAACGTATAAACGGGAAATCCATTCATTCCATCCCCAATATGGACATGGAGTCCACAACTATTATTCACCAGTACCCTAAACTTTCGCTCGAGGATATTGCATAACTTGGTAACTTCAACTAGAGACTTCGCGTTGAATAGAAAGATAGGAGAACAAATCTCCACACTATGGAAATGGAAGTTAAACAACGGATCTTTTGGGTCTTGGATACTAGGACCGACTAATGAAGCATCACTACCCACAACCCAACTTGCACTATTTTCTGCTTTCCAATTCTGATCATAGAAATTGACTGCTTCTGCTTGAAGCCCTTCCTCGCTTAGGATCGCAGCGATTTCGTTGTAAAGCGCTTGGTTTTCACGTTCTCCATTCTCAGGCTGACATGAGGAAATAGGACCCTTTGAGACATTGCGTGGATCTTCCGGTGTTGTATCCTGATATTGAGCGTCTAATCCTGCAATTAAGAATTCTAATTCAACACCGAAGGTTAGGGGTTGTGTCGAATCTTTTAAGACGTTCTTGATGTGAGCATCTTGTAAGCTCGATTCAGACATGGGGGCTTTTGGGCTGTAGAGCTTCTTGAACATTGTTTGTTGAAGGTCTTTTGTGTGGCTGAGGGGGGGTCTGTTGACATTGTGATTAGAAGTGTGATCTAAGGGTATTGTGGTGTGTGTTTCAATGTCCTTTGACGAACCTTGATTCATAATATCGGCGATTAAACCCTTTGTTTGGTATACAGAGGGATTATTCTTTTTCACGGCTTTTTGTCCGTGGCTGTAGAGCTTCTTGAACATTGTTTCTTGAAGGTCTTTTGCGTACCTGAGGGATCTGTTGATATTGTGATTAGAAGGGTTTCTTGTGTGATTGAAGGGTATTTTGATGTGTGGTTTAATGTCCTTTGACCAACCTTGAGCCCTAATATCGACGATTAAACCCTTTGTTTTCTATACAGAATTATTGTTTTTTTTATTGCTATTCGTCCGTTGACAGGGATATTGGATCCACATTTTAGATATGGCCAGCTCAATTGTTGTTCAGTTATTTATAACAAATCGCGCTGGCAGACCTAGGCGCCGATACTATATTCATGTTTTCATCGCGATATTTATCGCAATGTGTTACGACGTAGGATAAGTGAATAGGTAGTGGCATATGGGAGGCATCACGTGATCAGCCCTGACGAGCCCTGGCGACGCCACCATAATCAAGTACTTAGTCTCTTAGCTAGTCTCTCTGAATCCTACAAGAATTATAAAACCAACAACGTAGGACCTAACAGTCTTGTACCAACACAATGTATCGACAATAAATTTATTTACGATGCGATTGTTATCGTGTAAGGTATAAAAATATATAAGTAATACCGGAATTTGTACCTAAAGTCTCCACCTGACTCAAGGGAAACGAACAGGTAGTAGAGTCCTGTAATATCTAAAATAAAAGTACAACTATTATAGAAATAAAAAGACAATACATATGTAATAGTACAGTAGTATTTATACATATAGTTGCTCTAAGTATTTCAAATTGAAAAGGTATAGTTATATATCAAAAATGTGACATGTATTTATATAACAAAAGACTAGTAGTACTACCTAGGTAGTAGGTTATAGAATTAAGTACCTACTCTCATTAGTCTGCGCCCAGATTTCTAAACTTCTACGATAACCGGTATTATATCGTTTATCGCTAAGAATACGATATCTTATCGTCAAACTCTGTATTTCCGGTACGATTATCGATCGTCGAGCCCCGATATTATATCTATAATATCGGCAAAAAGTGAATGATATCAAACCATCAATTACTTGTTTAGTTGGCACTTTGTTAGGAGGAAGAGCACGTATAACGTTATGGTTGACACCATTTCTCAGCCCCACTTTCTAAGCCTCAAAGTCTCAAAACGCCCAGTTTTTAGACCCACCATTTTGTTTGCCCTTTTTGAAAATGTCGATATTAGAACTGGGAGAACAACCTTGATCAGCAACCCTTGATTCCCAATTCCCAATTCCCCGTTTCCTAAGGCCTTCAAAAAAACATCGAGCAAATCATCATGAGCTTCAGTTGGAAAACCTGTGAGATCCTCAATACCTCAACCTACGAGGTGGGCGATTACAAAGTGACAATCCTAGAAACGGACGCAAGACATCCGTGGGACAATCTTGATCATCAGCATGGACAGACACCAGCTACTCATCCCGACTCTCTCGATAAGAGGGCACCTTGGATCATAAAGGTGCTTGGATACATTCGAAGATGACCTTCAGACTCTAGTCCAAATCCGAATAAGAAGAAGGGTCCAATTTTGGGATGGTGCGAGGGCATGGTCATCAAACGCGAGCTAATGCCGCCATTCCACAAATACTCCTATAACGCGGGACGCACTAGCATGGTACTTCAACAATTCAGCCGGGAGTATCTTGACAAAGATGGCCGCCCGCTTCAGATTATCAAAGGCAGGGGCTTCTGGGGCGCCGATGAGGATGATGGATGGCTCTTCATCGTGACTAGGATTTCCGTCGTTGAAAATGTCCGACGACAGGGCGTTGGTACTACGTTATTCAGAGTGACCCAAGAGAACGTGCTGCAATCTGCCAGACGGGTCCCTAGATCTATATTTATAGTTGCCGATCCAGCAGTCCTGCGAGACGAGGTTACAAAGCGTGGCTTGTCCCAAAATCAGCTTCATGACTCTTTTCAGCACTCACGAAACTTCCGGGCATCTTTAAATTTCGTTCCACTTGGAAGACTGGGCTGGGTTGGTTGGACTCGCCCAACGGTTGATACTGGTTCCCTTGTCTCGGCACCTCCCCTATTGAAAGAAGTTGAAGAAAACGTGGACTACGGTACTGATGTGGAATTAATTTTTGGCAAATAATACGATAAAGGAGGCTGGATAGTTGTGACTTGGTGATTACATAGTCAATCAAGTGTGTGTCACCTCCGGACTAAATAAAGTATTTCAAATCGGCCAATAGAGCCTAGCCTAGGAATCATACCAATTCAGCGAATTCTCTAGTACTTCTTCAGTCCAAATAACAGCTGAATTAATCTCGCCATCGATCAGGCAGAATATAAGAAAATACCTATTGATATGGTGTAATTTGCCAGTCATGACTGACTAGGCTCTGTTCACTCAGAATATTGTGCCTCAATATGCCAAGTAAACTACGCCTATTTAAGACGATATTTCGTCTCGATAGCCTTTCAAGAGCTGTTTTGAGGTTCATAGACAATTCACTGGATACTTTACATAGGTTTATGTATGCTGCACACCGTGTGCAGCACACGGGGGTATCCATGAAGAGAGAAACGACATAATATTTTGTTGTTGTTGTTGTTGTTGTAGTATTTTTACGCCGGGCGGATTCCTAGGAAAAGTCAGGTCTCTTGTGACCCGGAAGGGTATAGGGGCGTGTTAAGCTACGGATTTATAAATTCAAAAAGTGACCTCTTTGTGGTGACCGAAGAAAGCATTTTGTGCGCTAGGCTGCGGCTTTGAAGCCTATCGAGCGTATCTCTTCCACTCCGCTTAGGACGAGTACCAGTAGTTTGTGTGGGATTTCCCATCCGACTCGTAGTGCTCTACACGAGACTGTGGCTTTCCCGCTATGTTTTGAGGCTACGCGATGTTCCCCTGATTAGAGCCCCTCGGGCTGTAACAAATGAAATAGTGTTTTTGTAGTTTTTGTGAAAATTAAAAGGAAACCCAAGTTCTAGCCCCTGTCCCGTCCTGTTCCGTCTAAAAGTCCCCGAACGCCTGACCAGTCTAAAGAAAATATAATGAAAAGTTAGCAATTTGTGTGCCTGGTTTTACCGTGGACATATCTTAGAGTCCTTCGTTCAGAAGGAGGTTTGAAGGACACGCATAAGGGTAGAACTCTCCGCAAAATTTGGATCTGCTGAGTATAAACGTCTACGACATGATTTGAGGGACAAACATATACCCTCCGTCTCCTATTGAGCATTTTGAAGACTTTGCGCTTAGGAAATGGCAAGGCGATCAAACAAAAGAAAGACTTCGTTATCCAACTGGGCAATAGTGCCCAACAGTCAAAATACAAAGTATAGGATAATATATTGCTATAATTATTTAAGACATACAGCAATTCAGGGAGTTGTATCTGTTGCTCACTAAGAGTCACGTGAGAGGTATCATGTTTGTTATCTGCCGTAACACAGCCTGTCTATCGCGTACTCAATATGTTTACCGTGAACTTTCTATATATTGTATTTGCTTAAAACCCCATAGTATTGCCCCAAAAGTCCCGTGGAAGTCCAGATACAATATCAACACATTCGACTAAGCTCCGCCAATAGCTGGGTTCATCCCATAATTAAGCGATGTCAACTGTAAGTGAAACTTGCCAATCCTCGGACTCTTCGGACGTGCAAAAAGAGACCGAAGACCAATATAATTTAGATGAAAATGATCTTTATTTTCTCCAGGACAAAGTCAAATGATAGTATTCTTTCTCTTATCGATTAGGTCATCTGGAGCGGGACGCGAACCCGTCTTCTTATTTTAACACTGCTTTTGACGTCATCATAAGCCTCTGTTCTATTATATAGCAAGCCAATCCAGCCTTCCTCCCCTCCTTTCATAATCAGCTTTCACACTTGAATATCAGGATGAAGTGGTTCGGATTGGTTTTTCTAACAGGCCTCGGGTAGGTCCTTTCTCTTTCCTCCTTCTATCTTCTTCTGTTCAGATATTTCTGTTTCTCCTTTATAATGTCTACTAATTACGATCTCTCAATAGCCTTATTCCTGCCACAGTATTTTCAGAACCGGACAATACATTTGGCTGCTGTGTTAGAAAAGACCGTGGGGGGAATGAAGAACGGTTGGGCAGATACGTTCGGCGACCTAAAGCCTCAATCGCTTGCTGCGAAAAGTTCAATCGAAAAGTCACATTCTACGGTGAAGACTCGGTGGGGGAAAAGTATGGCGTAAGTGTCCTTTGGGATTTCCCAGAACCTTTATAAATCGACTCTCATGCTCTTGTGCTAACGTCTAGCCTCTCTTAGTGTGAGATTTATGGCCTTAAGGTGAATGGTGTAAATCTATATGATAAATGCTGTATCGAAGAGGGACAGAAATTGGGCTTCGTCTCTTGGGGATCATGTTCTTTCTAGACAATCAGGGGAGAGATTGGAAAACTATATGTCTATGAATACAAGGTGGCAAAGCAAGAAAACAAAACAATGCAAAGCGATTCTGGGTGGTATCGAGACATGGGAGTATTCATTCATTCAAGGTGCCTAGATTGACGAAGGCTGAATTGTCTTCATCCAAGAAAGTGAAATCCTACTAAGAATGACTAACAATGTTCACTGTGTCAAGCCAAATCCTCATTATTTGAACATAAGGATCAAGCGGTGAGTGAGTAAACTATACCAGTTTTAGGCAAGAGCCATAGTGCTAAAGGGTCTGACACCAGGACTTTGCAATATTTAATTGGAATTTAGAACATACAATTTCACCCAAAGTCGGGAACCCTAGGAGGATATAGCTTTTACAAGTGATACTAATAAATAATGCGGCCCTTTTTTTACATTGGAAGCTTATAAAGTGAACACAACTTTGAGCCAAAAGTCAGACGTGCATTGAAGGAGTGGGGAAATCATAAACTCTACACAATTAAATCAGTAGAAAATGGGCATGTACGCTTATGGATTCACCTACTGGTGGTCTATTATTGAAATTATTCACATCAAGGAGGTAGTGTTATGTGAGAAAGCGGCGCTGGTAGAAGAAGATTACTGCGATATATCACGATGCATTTCTACATCATGATTCTTTCCAACAACAGATCTTCTCTCGGCGGCTATTACAATTCTGAAAGATGGCGAGTAACAATAACCAAAAGATTCCTATTACGACCTCAGTCAAGATAGAAACGTCGACTTTCTGTGATGGGGAAAATGTTAATCGTAACTTGGGTGAGAAAGGTGGACTTTGGCCTGAGCTGAAAGTCATGCCTCTCGCAAGTATACCTTATGTTGCCCTTAGCAGTCATTTTGCTAACTGTCATGATCTAGGAGACCACTCACAACTTTGGCCCACAGGTGGCGTGCCAAAAGATGTCGGTCGAACAGAAAACTGCGGGATTAGTGGCAAGGAAAAAAGAATTTCTGTACAACCAAGATAATCTAGTCATCAACAAGGCTCATATACATCAACTGGAATGGATGCTGGCTGATGATGAAAGATGGATCGCGTACCAAAGCAGGTGCCTTAAAAGGGAAGAGGGCGTGACTCGTCGATTGAAGACAGAACTGGGTGGACAAAAAATGGTGAACCGTGAGTTAACGCAACAACTCCAAGAGGCCCAAGAGATGATTTCAAAGCTACAAGTGAGCCGTGCAAATGAATCCATCTTCACATCACGTATGTGGAATTTTGGCAAGTCGGTTCGAAGGGAATTGTCTCGTGAATCCCACGTTTCACGATACACTCGAGTCAACGTCATGCTTGTTCATTGGGCCACATGTGACCTGGATGAAATTTCTTACGAGCTGGATGCTCTTGAAGATGTTTTTAAGTCCAAGTTCAACTATGAAGTGTTTAGAATTTCCTTGCCCGATATTGACGCCAAGAAGTATCTATTGGGGCGACTACATTCGATTCTGGATGGTTCAAGCACAACGCTGCAGATATTCTACTACGGTGGACATGGCGGTTTTCAGAGATCCAAGAGAGATATTCGGTGGTCAGGGTAAGTTTGGAAACCTCCACCCATCAACTGCAATTGCTGATTTCTATAGCCGATCCAATGGCCCTTCTATCAGAAGTGGAAAAATCCAATCACTCCTTGAGGAAACCCCTTCAGACGCTATCCTCCTTTACGATGCCTGCCACACAGCTGGATGTCGTGTAACGAAAAATGATATATCCACATCCAAAGCAAGACGAAGTGTCACTGAACTCATCGCCGCATGTGGGTTCGCCAACACCACAGGGAGTGGCGATTCCTCCTTCACAAGTTCCCTCTTACGTGTGCTCCACGGGGCTTCGAGGTTTGGTGTGCATTTTTCGGTTTCAGATATGCTTTACGAAATTTTGGCTGATCTTAGAGGCCGTGGATCAAGTACTCCCGTTCATGTAACACTATATGCCCCGCCAGATAAGAGGCCCATATACCTACACCCTATTTCTTCGCTAGATAAAGTACCTCGACCTCAGGGAAAAAAGCATTGGTCTGATTTTCTTTTTGGGAAGACTCGAAGTAGCAGGGCTAGGCCCTGAATGAGCGGAATGGTTGCTTTTACCACCAGTTGATGCAAGCAAAATCGATTTCGTTCCAACGTCAGTGGATTACCGTTTATGAGTACCTAATGGGTAAATAGAAAGATTGGGAAACATACAGGCTGGATAATAGAGAGATGGGTCTGGCCAACAAAGAATTTATTTCACGAAGCAACTTAATCTCGGAATGTTAGGGTGAACAAGTGGGTGTTTCTTGAACTCTAGCATTAGAAGAATTTACGGCATCGTATGTGCTAGTACTGAGAGGCTAAGTTAGCTAGAGTAATTCATCTACCAATTATATCTCCATGACCTTAGTGTGGTATATGAAACATTAGAGTCGTTCCTCTAACACCCTTCTTCGACTAAAGGTTTGTAGTAACAAATGCCCAATGTCTTTTGAAATGACTACGACAATGGGATGACATATACACTTTTACAAACGTGACCATATAATACTTACATTTCCCGACCGCAAATTATCTTGGGGGACTTCCTTAAATACTTTCGACTAATAATTTTAGCTTCGCAGAAGTCGGAGTTTCTAACTTTCTCTATAGAAGCGAAATGCCTAAGCCTTCGTCAACGACCAAGAAAATTCTTGTTTCACGTCGCGAGCCTTTGGGAATAGCGAGGTACTAATCTTCCTTTTTGATGATAGTTTTGATGTCTTGTTTAATTTCTTATTCTTCTTTGTCATCTTCGAGTTTGATAGCTTCATCGTCGATGCGAAAAGAGATATATAGAGCATCTGAGAGAACTTCAGCGTTAGATATTCTCGTCAAGAGAGAAAAGGGGGACCCGAGGGTAGGGACCAGTTTATAGGAATTGGAATGTCTTTTACACTAACCAGATTAAGGAAGCGAATAAATAATTGGTATAGATGGAGGGAGATGGGTGAAAATCATACCAGCTGGTGCATTGAGTAGCCATTCGCGCCAAGGTTGCTTCTTCATTTGGCCTACTTGGAAGAAGAACATAATGCGATACAAATCATCATCAGACCGCCACTAATGTGCCTGCGTGCTACCTTAGAACAGCCAAGAAGCAGGCGTACTTAAAGTAGAGTAGAGTGAAAAGTAGTAGAGTGAGTGCTTTTAAATAAGTGGGAT
This sequence comes from Hymenoscyphus linearis, assembly GCA_900536425.1. Taxonomy (NCBI): domain Eukaryota; kingdom Fungi; phylum Ascomycota; class Leotiomycetes; order Helotiales; family Helotiaceae; genus Hymenoscyphus; species Hymenoscyphus linearis. Next base: position 29,055 of record UNPR01000101.1, read on the forward strand.
AAAGTAAAATTAACTACGTGGTAGTGAATTAGGGTAAAGTGACTAAATAAATCACGTCGTTGTTTTTATTTATAGCAAGGCTAAGTAGAGTGATTTGAAGGAGGGTGAGTAAATAGATTAAGTGAAGTTAAGAAAAGTGAGTTAAAGGAAGGGAGTAGAGTAAAGTAGATTGAAATAGAGTGAATTATAGTAGAGTGAAATACAATATAGCGAAATGCTGCAAAGTGATATATAGTAGAGTGAGTATATGAAAAAAATGAAGTTACGTAACGTGAAATGATGTGAAGTGAGTGGGTAAAGTGAGGCAAAAAAATAGGTGATATAAAGGGGAGTAAGAAAGTGAAGTCTGTCGAAAGTTAAGTCTGTCGAAAGTGAAGTCTGTCAAAAGTTAAGTTTATAAGAAAGTTAAGTCTGTCGAAAGTGAAGTTTGTAATAAAGTGAAGTCTGTCGAAAGTGAAGTCTGTCGAAAGTGAAGTTTGTAATAAAGTGAAGTCTGTCGAAAGTGAAGTCTGTCAAAAGTTAAGTTTATAAGAAAGTTAAGTCTGTCGAAAGTGAAGTTTGTAATAAAGTTAAGTCTGTCGAAAGTGAAGTCTGTCAAAAGTTAAGTTTATAAGAAAGTTAAGTCTGTCGAAAGTGAAGTTTGTAATAAAGTGAAGTCTGTCGAAAGTGAAGCTTGTCGAAAGTGAAGTCTATAATAAAGTGAAGTTTAAAATAAATTGAAGTCTGTCGAAAGTAAAGCCTGTTGAAAGTGAAGTTTATAATAAAGTAAAGTCTGTCGAAAGTGAAGTCTATAATAAAGTGATGTCTGTCGAAAGTGAAGCTTGTCGAAAGTGAAGCTTGTCGAAAGTGAAGTTTATAATAAAGTGAAGTTTATAATAAAGTGAAGTTTGTAATAAAGTGAAGTCTGTCGAAAGTGAAGCTTGTCGAAAGTAAAGTCTATAACAAAGTAAAGCTTATATAAGAAGGTGAAGCTTGTCGAAAGTGAAGTTTATAATAAAGTAATATCTGTCGAAAGTGAAGTCTATAATAAAGTTATGTCTGTTAAAAGTGAAGCTTGTCGAAAGTGAAGCTTGTCGAAAGTAAAGTCTATAATAAAGTGAAGCTTATAAGAAGGTGAAGTCTGTCGAAAGTTAAGTTTATAATAAAGTGAAGTCTGTCGAAAGTAAAGCTTGTTAAAAGTAAAGTTTATAAAATCGTATACTTAATCTTAGTCGTCTTCTTAACTTTAGATTTTCTTTTACGTAACCTCTTCTGCCTAAAGACAAGCTTCACTTTTGGCAAGCTTCACTTTCGACAAGCTTCACTTTTTAACAAGCTTCACTTTTAGACATAATTCACTTTTAGACAAGCTTCACTTTCGACAGACTTCACTTTTGACATACTTCACTTTTGACAATAAAGAAGTAAAGTCTGTCTTAAGTGAACAAGTGAAGAAGTGAAGAAGTAAAGCTTGTAAAAAGATTTAACGTCTTCACTTATAATATACTTCACTTTTAACAAAACTCACTTCTTATAATTATAGATTCTCCGTAGCATTTTCTTCTTCTTTAATTTACTTCGTACATTTTTCACTTTTAATAGACTTTACTTTCGACAAGCTTCGCTTTATTATAAACCTCACTTTTAACAAGCTTCATTTTATTATAGTCTTTACCTTTAACAAGCTTCACTTTATTATAAACCTCACTTTTAACAAGCTTCACTTTATTATAGTCTTCACCTTTAACAAGCTTCACTTTATTATAGACTTCACCTTTGACAAGCTTCACTTATTACATCTTAACTTCTTACAAGCTTCACTTTTAACAGACTTAACTTTGTTGTAATATTTACTTTAGATTCACTTTAGACAATCCTCACTTTCTTATAGTCTTCACCTCTGACAAGCTTCACTTATTATATCTTCACTTCAGATAATCCTCACTTATCACATCTTCACATTAGCAAATGCACTTTCCTTTACATCGCTCTAGACCATTTTAATCTTAACCCCACCATAAAAGAAGAAAAGGCACATGAATGGGGTTTATCTACGTTTTAATACCTCAACACAATAAACCCCTCTATTCCAGCATCAAGAAAAATCATCTGGGTACAAGAAATTTACCGTTTAAGGTGGATAGATGAAGATTTGTCTACTTGCCAGCTCCTACGTCAGTGTAGAATGAACGGGAGTCACCTTCCCATCTCAACATGGGAAATTTGGTAGTCGAGCGGAACCCCAAGAAAGAGGTTAGATACAAAGAATCGATGACCCAGCCCACTTAAGCTGCCTCGTAGAAATAGCGTGTAAGAGTATATGCGAACGAATTATATCCTGGACCTGGAGCTGTATCACCAAACTCATACTCAGCGATCAATACGGTACTGTAATACCACAGCCTGCGCGTGGTTTTCGGACAATACTTGTATCCGTAAAATTACAAGAAATCTGAGGATTTATCTTCAAGGAAGACTTGAATATGCTACTTAGTATCTCTAGGCTACCGAAGTCCTTCCTACTCCTTACGCCCCTTAAGCAGCAAGATCACGTGTAGCCTAACCTGCTGTCTGGGTACCATGAATACTCGGACGCTTCCAGTCTTTTAGTACTTGGTCATCGACTAGTTTGTGGGACCCTGAAAACGCGGTCAGATCGCGAGGCCATATCACTTGAAAGGCCTAAACTTCGACAGCAGACCAATCTAGGGTTCTCGCTTAAAGTCATTATTGTCACCTGACAGTTATATTTTAACCCACGAATTATGAAGTATTAGACTCGTCATTTTGGGAATATGAAATCGATTCTATAAGTATTTGAAAAGAAACCTGATGAATGGATCTAAAAAAGGTAGCTCAATCTATAGATCTAATCTCAAAAAGAAAGATAAACGAAACGTCCCACCTTTTCCTAAAGTTTACCAGTTTCTACCTAACACCCTACCTGTAACCCCAAAAATAAGTCTAAAAGATTCATCAAACAACACCTCCCTCTCCCTCCTCTCCTTCGCCAACTACCTCCTGATAGCAGCCATCAACCCCATAGGAACCAACCCCTCATAATCTCCCCTCCTCCAACAAACCCCCTCATACTCTCCCCTCCTCCAACAAACCTCCAGAGGACCCTCATCCTTCCCCTGTTTACTCCTCATCACCACCCCCTCTCCATTCTCCTCACTCCACTGTCTCCACCTCACACTGTCAACTTGCTCCAGATTCATACCCGAGATGTTATAGACCTTCATGAAGGGTCTGTAATAGCAGTTCCTTTCGTAAAATTTGAAAGCTAGGATTATTAACTCTAGTTCTGGAAGTTCAGGATGGGTAGTTGGTTCAGTTAGTACGTTCCATGTCCCGTTGTTGATTATATTGGATGTGTATTCTGTGATAAGCGCAATTAGGCCTCGTAACCTTTAGAGGTCTCGTATACCACCTCGATGACTCCCTTTGATGATCGGACGCTAGTTACGTAGAACGCACCCTAGACTCCTCACCACCAAGCGGATCCCTCAACCAAACCCCCCCTCTCCTCACCTAAAATACCTACACATACACAAACACACACACCAACCACAAGAAACCCCCCAACTCCCACATCTCCATCACCCTTCCTCACAAAATCCCATCACTCTACTCTATCTACTTACCTTACCTCATTTGTTGAAAACTAGGTACTATACACTACCTAACACAGTGCAGTTCTTCCTCATGGTAATGTAGGCAGGGGTAGGTACTAATGATAGGTAGCTAGGTAGCTAAGTTGCTAACTAACTAATCTAGTCCCCAGATGTCAGTGTTGGTGTGTTCTTCGCGGGATCTAGCATACTGTAAGACTTACTATCGTCATCAATACCTCAAGACCATCTTAGCCCCCAACCAGTAAGAAATGTCCAAGCACGACCTACCTACTTATTCAACAGTCATTCCACTTTCTACTTCTCATATTTCACATCACTAATTGAATCACATCAATAAAGCAAAAGACATCAACATATTATTAAGTAACTTTTTTTTATTTCTCTTCCCCCTTCACCCAAGTCTTAATACTAGGATACATGTGAGTTTTCCCCAGAAGAAATTAATCTCGTACCATCGGGCCCCCAAACATTGCGTACAATGAATTTCCCTGATGGCCTAAAAAAGAGGTATGGAAAAAAAACGTGAAGCAGGCTGATGCAAGACTGACTTTAATGCCCAAACCAACCATATCTAACTCCGCAAATTTCCCCAAACGCACGCAACAAAAAAGATCATTTTTTTCACAAAAGAGCACGCATCTAGTCAACCTCCTCCATGGCGCTCTCGGCAGGTACGTCACCAACCTCCTCGACGGCAGCGGCCTCCTCAGCCTCTGGCTCCTCATCGACGTTCAATCCAAGAGAAACAAGCTTGTGAATACGCTCGGCGAATCCAGCTGGCTCCTCGATGGTGAAACCGGAAACAAGAAGGGAGGTCTCGAAGAGAAGTTGAGTGATGGACTTGACGGTTCGGTCGTTCTCACCATCAGACTCAACCTTCTTCTTGAGCTCCTTGATGATCGGCGATCTTGGGGAGATCTCAAAGGTCTTCTTGGATGACATGTATGAGGACATTGAGGTGTCACGGAGAGCTTGTGCCTTCATGATACGCTCCATGTTGGCAGACCAACCGAATTGACCGGTACGGATGGCGCAAGGAGCACCGATGAGCTTGTGGCTGACAACAACCTTCTCAACCTTATCACCCAAGACGTTCTTGAGTGCCTTGGCAAGACCTTCGTACTCCTTCTCCTCAGCCTCACGGAGGGTCTTCTCCTCGTCGGTCTCCTCAAGCTCGAAGTCCTTGGTGATGTCGACAAGCTTCTTGCCCTCGAATTCCTTCAATTGGGTCATGGCGTACTCATCAATAGGGTCAACCAAGAAGAGAACCTCAAAGTTCTTCTCCTTAAGAGACTCAAGGAAAGGTGACTTTTGGACGGCCTTGAGGGACTCGCCGGTGATGTAGTACATGTTCTTTTGGTGCTCTGGCATGCGGGTAACATAGTCGGAGAGGGAGGTGATATCATCGCCAGACTTGGTGGAGCTGAATCGGAGGAGCTTGGCAAGAGCGTTTCTGTTTTGGGAGTCCTCGTGGATACCCAACTTGATGTTCTTGCTGAAAGCAGTGTAGAATTTGTCAAAGTTCTCCTTGTCCTCAGCAATCTCGCCAAAGAGCTCAAGAACCTTCTTGACAATGTTCTTCTTGATGACCTTCATGATCTTGTTTTGTTGAAGAGTCTCACGAGACAAGTTCAGTGGAAGATCCTCGGAGTCGACAACACCCTTGACGAAGCTCAACCACTCTGGGATGAGGTCAGTGGCATCATCAGTGATGAACACACGGCGGACGTAAAGCTTGATGTTGTTCTTGGTCTTCTTGGTCTCGAAGAGATCGAAAGGAGCACGCTTTGGAACGAAGAGAATGGCGCGGAACTCGAGTTGACCCTCAACGGAGAAGTGCTTGACAGCAAGGTGGTCTTCCCAGTCGTTGGAGAGGGATTTGTAGAAGGAACCGTACTCCTCAGTGGTGATGTCTGTTGGATTTCTGGTCCAAATTGGCTTTTGCTTGTTGAGCTCCTCCTCCTCAATCTTGGACTCCTTGATCTTCTTGGTCTTCTTCTCTTTCTTCTCCTCCTCCTCGTCATCGACCTCCTCAATCTTGGCCTTCTTCTCGTCATCGACCTCCTCAACCTTGGCCTCCTCTTCATCCTCATCAGGAACCTCGGTCTCAGTCTCCTTCAAGACGTGGAGGTAGATTGGGTATGAGATGAACTCGGAGTGCTTCTTGATGACCTCCTTGATCTTGGCCTCGTTGAGGTAGTCCATCTGCTCATCCTTCAAGTGAAGGATCATCTTGGTTCCTCGTCCGAGGTCCTCACCGTCGGTGTCTGGGGTGAGGGTGAAAGTTCCACCAGCGCTGGACTCCCAAATGTATTGCTCATCATCGTTGTGTTTTGAGATGACGGTGACGCGGTCTGCGACGAGGTATGCGGAGTAGAAACCAACACCGAATTGACCAATCATGGAGATATCAGCACCTGCGGTGAGAGCCTCCATAAATTGCTTGGTGCCGGATCGGGCAATTGTACCCAAGTTGTTGACGAGATCCTGGATAGTGTTAGTCAATGGTCGTCTGAATCTGCGAATTGAGTACTTACGGCCTTGGTCATACCAATACCAGTATCGCGGATGGTCAGGGTCTTGGCCTCCTTGTCTGGGATAATGTCGATACGGAGGTCCTTGCCGGTGTCAAGCTTACTTGAGTCGGAGAGGGCCTCATATCTGATCTTGTCGAGGGCATCGGAACAGTTGGAAACCAACTCTCTCAGGAAGATCTCCTTGTTAGAGTAGACTGTGTTGATAATGAGGGAGAGAAGTTGAGAGATCTCAGCCTGGAACTCGAAGGTTTCGCCGGCCATGATGACGGTTTATTCGTAAATCTGGGAGCGGGAAATGTTAGTATCGAAGTATAAATTGAGGGGCAGACGACTCTCTCAATGACTCTGAGATGCCCGAGACGATGCAAATCAGAGGAGTTGAGGTCGAGATCGACTGAAACACCAGACTTGGAAAGCTCTTGTTGCCGTGATGAGGCTGAGGGGGGAGCTCTGTCCAAGATTGTGGGCAACAGCATGGACCAGGTGGGGGTTTCAATGGAGATGAGGGGTCTTACCTTTCGTGTATTCTATTCGTGAAGTCGTAACAGCGCGTCTAGGAGATGGGAGATGGGGATGTATGATTTTGCAAGTGGGATGGAGAGAATTTGCGCAAGATGGAGAGAGAAGAGGAGAGTTGCAGAGCGGAGGGAGAAAAAATATAGATCGTTGCTGTTGACCTTCCATGCGGTTCGATGGTCCGTGCCCAATGGCGGGCGCCAAACTGGAAACTTCTGCACTTCTGATGCTCCTCCAGCCTCGCTTCTAGTGCTTTCTATCAAATATTCCCCTGTCACCTTGCTAGCCGCACTCTTATTGGAAAAGCGGCAATAGTTGCCTGCTATCTGCCTAGGTATACTTAGGTTTTGATTGCCCTAATATCAAGTAATTGCAATGGCCCGATGGTGCCTTCCATTGTTGTGTCGATTCAAAGGTTAACACTCTTATGTTCCTTATGTTCCTGACAGAAATCTCGTTTGATGCGGTCTTGAGACAGTGGCTCCTTCCCTAGCTCTTCTGCTCTGCCAGTGTTGCAGCGTCGCTAGCTAGAGATATGTCAAGCCGCTTTAGTCAAAGTTAGCCAGGCACTCATCCAACTCCATCCTATGATTCCTATCGAAAACCGCAACCTGGAAGGCTAGGAAGCACCCATTTGCCATCTTGTGCAAGCGTCAAATTCGGCTTTTCCAATACACTATTTCGAGTCATCGAATACCACAACTCGAAGTTTCTAGATAATTCCATTATTTTAACACTCCGTCGTTATTCAGTCTCGAAGCTTCTCTTCTTGCTTTTGCCCCTCACCAGTCCAAGCATTCAGTACCCCGCCCCTGGGGTTAAGACTGTATTTGAGGCTGCTATCGCTATCGCTATCGTGGGCGGGTCAGGTGATCTGGGCGCCAAGATAGGGGATCCATTTACATAAATTTTCCATTGAGGGGCATCAGTAGCATTACTTGATGAGTGCATTCAACATCTCAACACCATTCAAGTTGCAGTATGAATATTTTGAGAGTACCGTGTAAATCATTCTTTCTATAATCAATCAGCCTAATCGATTCTACCTCCAAAAAAAAACAATAAATAAATTCAAATTGAACAAAGTACAAAAGATAGCCCCTCTATTATCTTTTCTCATCCAATTTCTTATTCTCACTGTCCCCCATTCCCGTTTCTTTTGCCTTCGCCAGTTCCTTTGCCTTCCCCGTTTGCTTTGCTCTCCCCGTTTCCTTTGCCTTCCCTGTTTCCTTTGCCTTCCCTGTTTCCTTTGCCTTCCCCTTTTCCTTTGCCTTTTCTTCACCCTTTTCCTTCTCCTTCTCCTTGTCTTTGTCTTTCTCCCCCTCCTCCTCCTCCTCCGACTCATACCCAAGATCAATCCCCAACTTTACACCCATCTTCATAATCAAATTCCCCATCCTAATACCCCCCTCATGTCTCGGACCCTCGTGAATCAAAACGCCCTCCTCAGACCTATACGTCCACTTCAAAGCCTCCCACCACATACCCGCCTCATGATACGCCTGACTGGCCCACATCCACCCATCCACAATATGCGATGACAATCTCTCCTGCTCATAAAGATCAATCATGAGTTCCGACATCTTGATCTTATCCTCCTTGGTTATTGGCTTTTTGCTCTTGAGCTTCGTCTCGCCGAGCATGAGTCGAGCGAGCGAGTTAATGGCTACGATGCGTCCATCCGAGGCTTCCCGGTAGTCGGGCGGTGCGATGCAGTGCGAGCATGTGCATTTAAAGCCCCAAGAAAGTTTGATTGCTGCTTCGCGTTCCTCGAAGGTTTGGAGAGGGTCGATGTCTGGGGCTGATGTTAGTATGAAGAATTAGGAGGATTTTAAGAGGGGGAGTTACAAGTAATGGTTACTTCCTCCCCAGCTTCAATGGTTCGAGCTGCTTGGGTGTAATGGATCAAGGTTTGTGGGTCGAAGTAATACATCGCACTTTGAAGGAAGAAACGTTAGTATTGTTTTCCTTCTCTCACGTTGCGATACGATATTACTTACTTTGCTCTACAATCATGGTTCATTCTCTATTTCAAGTTAGTTTCACTCTCTCATCCCAACCCCAAACCCCTCAGAACGAAGCAGGATGAAACGAAAAGAGGAGGGGGGAAAACTCACAGCAGTCTCAGGAATAATAACACTATGTTCCTCACTCTCAAAATCCTCCCCAAACGTATTGACATTCAACTGCCCCTGAATAACATGATGCGCATTCTTCTGACCAATCATGGCATGGAAATTGCTCCGAGACGGTTCAGGCAACTGTTCCACGCCAAGCTCCAACAATTTATTTCTCAGGTCATAATCCTTACTATGTTTCGTCAAAAAGGCATCATTATGATAAATCCCAATCACGGCATGAGCAAAGATTCTTTCCCCACGGAAAATCGTCCGGTTAGCAATAACCCCCATCCCCTTCCCATGGACCATCTTGATCTCAAAGGGGGGATCGTGGTTCTTCCATAGCTCTGGCCCTTTTTCGAGACTGAAGGCTGGTAGCGCGGCAATCTTGTCCGCGATGTAAGGTTTGGTGGCGAGCGAGATCCCACGTCCATTGAGGAATTTCTTGGATGTGTAGACGCAAAAGGCATCGTTTATCCCCGTAAAATTTCGATTTCTCGGTAATGTCGTGTCGGAATTCGTGTTCGCGGTTACATAAGGAGTCCGAGTACAAAGTGGTGTTTCTGTCCATTCTTTCGTCTTCCCGAGGGGCCATGCGACCAGGTCGCTGGATGGGACGGGACAAGAAGATTCGAAGATATCGACTCTTCGATGCGGTGGCACGATGGTACGTTCTTGCTTCTGAGCTTGGTGCGGGCTGCTATTGGAGCTGTGGTGGTGATGGCTGTGGCTATGGGCCGGATTTAGATGGATTTGTTGTTGGTTTGGGTAAGGCACTTCGACTTTGGATGCGCTTGTCAGGGAGGTTAAGATGGTGAGAACCTCTAGGGTTACGAAATTGTTGAAGACCATTTTTCCTTCTTCTTAATGTGTCTTTTCTTTTTCCGATTTGAATTGTGTCCTCTTCCAACTGGAAATCTTGGGTCGCGCTGTGCTATGCCTTGGTATTTCGTCCAAGCTCTCTCCTTATATCCCTTCTCAACAATCCAAAATCCCTTCTCTCTTCGTATAACAATATCCTCTCGTCTGTCTCAATTCCAATATCTCAAAGAGAGAAAAAATACAACAGAGTAGAAGCGGCATGGAAAAGGACAACTGAGGGAAAAAAGTTCAGTTGAGGTACGGAGATGTACAGACCAAGCTCAAGCTTAAACACTCGCAGAATCGGTCCAGTGTTTCAAGTGCAGGGATCCCTTCATTTCAACTTGCCTTTCCCCGCGACACGCAAAGGCTCAGATCCGGATCCTCGTCGTCCAGGTCAAGCCTTTTGGTGGGGTATTATTGGGGATCTTGGGTGGGCAGTCCAAGACATCCTGTACCAAGTACTTGCTCTCCATATGTACCGAGTAGTGTACATCACCATACATAGTAAATAGGCAATTTTGGATTTTTCATTCCCCTCGCCCTAATCCAGTATCCCTCCTCGGTACCGATTATAGTTAAAGGCATTTCCGCCTCGTGGTTTTTACCTTCCTGGGGGGTTTGTCATGACTTTCCAATTGCCACCTCTCCTCCATCCTGTCCAGGCGTTGGTGTTTCGTGTTTCGTGATTTGGCATCTGGGGGTGGCGGGTCCTTTTTTTCTTGAGGTCGGACAGAACTCACGAGAATCGCCGACCGGAAGGAACCACAATAATGCGTTTTGTCCATTTGAGATGTGTATCATGGTCACGGAATTCATCTGATTTGAAGATGTGTTTCTAAGGAGGACTCCGTATTTCATGATATTTGTCTGTGGTTGTTTTCTGACAGGAGTTGCGGCTCGTGGTACAAGTAGGTGGGGCAAGGTCCGTGGTCGATCGGCGTCAAAGCTTGAGGCTTTGCGGGAATAAGACGACTTGTTTTGGTGTGGGGGGAGAGGGTTATTGTACAAAGCATATTTCGTATTTTGTATGGAAAATTCAGTTGATGTTTCCTCGTTTCGTATGTTGACATGTGTCCAATCTGGTTTGCTACAGTAATAGGTAGTCTCGTGACTTTAGACTCGTACCTAGGTACTTGTTAAAGCAGGAAGAATCGGAGATCGACTCTTATATTGAGATTGAGATATTTGTCCGTTTCGTATGATATTTTACATTTTGTCCAAAGTTATTCATGATTCAGATTAGACATAAAGTAAGTAAAAGTAGACCGAGTTATTGACGTTCTAGTGTCTTACTACAATACATGAGGTACCCTGAACCTATTCACCAAGAACTTTACCTTCTTGCGGGCTGGGATAGATTCTTTGCTGGATAAACATGCCACCTTTTATATTTCATTGAGTTACTAATTTGACGGTAAATAAATGAGTTTTCATAGATAGCATTCCACTTCGAAAAGATCAACTGGGTGGTATGTTAGTCTATGTATCAGGTATTTAGAGTCTATGACCGATAAAGATTACCTCCTCGATAGCGAAGGCAGCGGTTACCCAGACGCAATTGTCTTGGTCCTGGGGAAGCGAGAAAGTTCTTCGGGTCCTAGTAGTCCACTGCATAGGAAGCCAGGTAGCAGAAGAGTACAAATAGAGTTGATGAAAGTGATTGGAAGGGAGGAAATGGTTAATCCAAACTTAAGGGTTTACCCCTGGGTTGCACAGAATGCTAAGAGTTTAATAGACGGTCTTGAGCCAGGAGCTTTGGTCCAGATTCATGAGGGTTTAAGGCGGGATTGGGTACGCAGAAAGGAATGCATTTGCGGCTCTGGGGAAGCCTTTTTGAATTTGGACAGGAACGCAGGATTGGTACAGTACAAGGAATACTTTTGGTCACGAATACCTCAGGATGTAAATGTATGAAGACTTAAGATGCTAACCGAGAATTTAGAATGGGGGCTGTTCATTTGCCAGAAACTTTCAATCTGCTTTCGAATAATAATGATAGCTTAGCTTGATTAAGATAATAGAAGTAATTTGGCAAAGTCTTTGGCTAATTAGTTACCTTAGATCGTCTTCTTTCAGCATTTTTTATTTGCCCTGGAGGGTCACGTGTATCCCACTGCCAAGCATTTGGATCTTGGTCCAGTTCACATCAAGTTTAACTTCGTATTTCTCACCCAATTATCACCATCAACCGAATCGCAAATCATCCTTTCAAATATACCACAAACACCTTGTGCGGTATTGCAATCTTTCAATCGAAACCTTTGATAGGACCATGAAACGTACTACTACCCATGACGCGTCACAATCAGAATATTTGAACGTGCTTAGCGGTTTAACTAGATCCTCTGACCTCAAGCGAGCAGGCATGCTTCTTTGGGTGGTTTTTATTTGTTACAAATCTGGCTGACAGAAGACTCAAGAGTTTGTCATGGGTCTCAGGTAGCTTGAGATGCTGATGTTTGATCGATTTGTTTACCTGCGCTTCTTAAAATTTCCAAGCTAGTTTGCATTGGCTAAATATGTTTTTCTTGTTGCTGACAATGCTACTGTGCTCCCATGTACTTTACTATGCTCCTATATACTTAGTCCTTAGACTCCTCTGTTAATTACTTGTTTAGAATATTATCACGGGTTTTTGCTTCTTTGGTGGCCACGAGAGGGTCATCTTATTGAATCACGAAGTCTTCTTAAGATCAAACGACATGGTAATCGACATATTGCATTCAAGTTTTGACTTAAATTCGTGTTTTTACACGAAGCATTTATATGTTCCGCAATTTGTGGAACCAACGGATGAATGTTTTTTTCAACTTCACTTGTCATTGTCACATACATTTGGATTATGTTTGTTACTTTGGGGAGGAAGACATTGGGGGTATAAGTAGACCCTGCCTACCTTCCTACCTGCTTCTTCGAGTCAAAGTCATCAAGCCACGATACTTTTCAATCTTAGAATCAAGAAAACGAGTTTCTTTTGATCTATTCCTGATTACGAATACCAACCAGCATGAGTGACGCACCCGACAACGTGTCTGATCCACCTAAAGGCGAAGACAACCCTTCTGATGGACCTCAAAATAGCGGGAACCCACCAGCTTCTAGAGGGGGAGATAGAGGTAGAGGTAGGGGCCGTAGAGGTTCAAGAGGACGCGGCTCGAGCAATCGTGGAGGTCGAGGCGGTTCTCCTCAAGTCCAAAATCCTAGTAGTGACAGCAATCAATCTAATTATCCACGAGGATTTGGTAGTGGTCGGGGGATCATTGGCAGTCGGGGAAACTCCCAAAGAAGTCAGGGAAGGAACTCGAATCGAACTGCATCTGGGGGTGGCCCTCAGAGTGGCGGTAACAGGAGTGGAGTTCAATCTTGGAGAAGCAATCCTTCGCTCCCCAACACAGAGAGCGTAAACAGGCCATCCCGGGATGAGGGCCGCTTAACTCAATCCTTAGAAGCCATGTCTATCGACCAACCCATTGCGACGGCAGAAGGTACTTCAGAATCTGTCGAGGCAACAAAGGCGAGAATTGCCGAAGATAAAAGAAAGCGACAGGCTGAGCGGCAAGAGAAAAAAGAAGAGTACGAAGCGAAGTTACAACATTGGGCTCTTGGGGAACGTAATATGCCCCCTTCTCCTGGCAATATTAATGACCCTCCCATCTTGGCAGAATCTGTAGACACCTCAAAACTGATTAGTGCCAATTTCTTCAAATTGGCTTTTTCGGCGGCACAGGTTCTCAAGGTTTACCGATTCGATTTGGAAGATGACGATAACGTTGAGCCTATAAATCGAAAAGTTAGAAGACAAGCTATTGAGCAATTTCTAGAATCACGGCCACCTAGTCCCCAGATGCACCTATGGGCTACCGATTACTTTGCAACCATTATCTCGGTCGGGGACTTGTACAGCGAGCCTTTCCCTAATGAAAACCAGACTGTGGTACCGCCTTGGGGTGGCAATATCTTCGAGATCAAAGTCGGCATTGCCTTTCAACGCGAGATCAACTTGTCCGAGTTATCAAACCTCGTGACCACTGGGAGAAGCAGTAGCGATGACTACCACCACAATGAGGACATCAAGGCGCTTAACTTAATTACATGGAAGTTGATAACAAAAGACGAGTCTCAAGTTCGATACGTAGGAAAAAGGTTCTTTCCGCAGAAGCAGACGCTGTGTAAAGCAATCAAAAGATCCAAATTTAAGAAGCCTGTGGGACCAAGGGTGTTCATTGCTCGGATGGGATTCTTTACATCAGTACGTCCAGGTAACGGTAACCTATTATTGAATGTCAATGTGTCAACATCCGCATTTTACCCTGCGGAATCACTTTCCGATTGGATGTGGAGTAGATTTCGCGGCAATGTTTCAGATGCAGAGAAGGAACTGGTTGGTCTGAGAGTAACGTTCATACTTGATCAGGATCCACGGCCGATACGTACAATATCTCGTTTGGGACGAAATGTAAAAGACCAAATTGTGGGGGGGATAGGTGTCAATACTGTTAACCTGTGGAACTTTATGAGAAACTGTGAGTTATTGTGAAGTGTCCTTCTTTCTCAATCACTAATTTATTACCAAATAGCTCATAACAATGTAGCGTTCGACACCAGAGCTAGAGCCATCGGATTTGGGGATCAAGGCCACAAAAGATGGCTGCCAGCTGATAAACTTGTCATTGAGCCATGGCAACCTCTTCGTAGTAAGATCCATCCAGATTTTGCAGATAGCATGATCGCAGCTGCAACCAAAAGTCCTGCTGAAGTGAGGAAATTGGTTATGAGCTACGCAGTTGGGCCGCTTGGGATCAAAAGCAACGAAGTCGTCGAAGAGAATCAGAACCAGTCAGTAGTGACAGAAGCTGACAGCGCCAATCAATTGCCAGAGTTCCAGGAGCCGGACTCCCCGGATTCTTTTCAAGACTTTTTACCAGTATGTATTAATGAAGTGATAGGTCTCTAAAATTTGGCTGACGTGATTGACATTATAGTACTTTGGTTTTAATGCGGCTCCCAATTTTGTAGAATTGAAGTCGCGAGAACTGAAGCCCCCCGCTCTTCAATTCAAAAATAAAATTGAATATCTCCCCAGCAAAGCAGAAGACAAGTGGGCTTCCTGGGACTTGGCAGACAAGAAATTCTATACCGCTGCAGAGTGTCGGGACCTGGCAATAATCGTCATTGACGAAGAAAAATATAAGAAGAAAATAGATGGATCGGAAAACCCTATGGACACGGAGTTTGCGACTATCCAGAAATGGGCAAATAATTTCGTGAGACAGTTGAAAAAATACGGCCTTTCAACCAGAGGTGGCCCTGATGTTGGATTTGCTGCAATTCAAGAAGATGACGATTACCAGACGAGAAGAGCGAAGTGGCAGAACGCGCTTGATCTAGCATACCGCAATTTCAAAAATGTCAGCCTCCTGGTGTTCATCTTGCCGCGCCCAGACACTAGAATATATTCAGATATCAAGTGGTGGGCAGATTGTGTTGCGGGAGTACCATCCATTGGCGTCCAGCGAGATAAGATAGAGGGGATGGGTCTAAGACATTTCGGCAATTTATGGCATGTGCTCTATTGTTTTTTGTATCAGGTCAACTTATTAACTCTGCACAGTCTTAAAGCCAACCTCAAGCTTACGGGTACTAACCACAATATCATGGGAGGTAACATTTTCCCTGGACGCCGGGAGAGAACCATGGTTGTTGGAGCCGATGTTAGCCATACCCAGAGTGGCTCTGATCCGACATGCCCTTCTCTGGCGTCTGTTGTGGCAACCTCAAGTACTACTTCATGGCAATACTCTGGCTCAGCAAGGCTCCAGTCCAGAAATACAGAGGTGGGTACAGAACGACATCGTCGCAGGCTATGTATGGCTGACCAAGAATAATAGCATATCGCAGAATTGGGGTTGATGATTGCGGAGCGTATGGCGGCATACAAGACTGCGAACGGGTTTTTCCCCGATCACATCCTTTTCTATAGAGATGGTGTAAGCGAGACCCAGTATGGTATGGTTTTCTCCGAAGAATTACCACAAATCCAGCAAGAAGCCCAGAAAGCTGTGGGTGACCAATCATCACGGCCTAATATTACATTGCTCGTGGTTGGGAAAAGACATCATACTCGGTTCTTTCCACATAACAAATATGCAGACAAGAATCTGACTGCGGGTCTGGTTATTGACCACACTGTTGTCAACCCTCAGCACTTCAACTTCTATTTGCAAAGTCATAATTCACCATTAGGTACTGCTAGGTCTGCTCATTACGTCGTAATCGAAAATGAGAGCAACTATACACCACACGAACTTCAAGAAGTTGTAAGTTATGTTGCCATTTACGACCCACCAGCTAATGAGTTTTGCCCAGACCAACAAACTGTGCTACACTGGATCGAAAGCCTCTGTGAGCCTTTCTGTCTGTACACCAGCAAGGTATGCGGATCTTCTTTGTGAGCGGCTGCGTTGCTATATGAGGCCATTTTTGAATGGCGAGATTACCCCTAACCCCAACAAGACTTTGAGGGACTACCTCGAGGATAAATACAGCTGGTGTATGGAAGACCCTGACGCGGGGTTAAATGCAAATATGGGACAACAGCCTTGGCATCCCAACCTAGAGAATTCTATGTTCTATCTGTAGTTACCGAAAGGCTCTTGGTTTAGTAAAAGTTCCTGTGGTGGGAAAGGAAGAAGAGCAATCGTTTTATCCTTTCTTTTTATTTCTATCATTTATATTCTTTCTTCTATCCCTCGCCGTCCATTTATTTACTTCCACTGTGTTGTAATACAGTCCTTAAAATCTTTACAGCCACGCTGATATTTCCAACCTTTATTATCATTTTGGATTGCAGCTGTATTACTACAGTGAAAGACTGCTATACGGTACTCTCAACAATCAAATCCTATACTTCAAAAATCCTGATATTCCATCTGCGGGCAGCTCAAATTGTGCGAATGTATGGATGGAGTATGTTAGTAGGTGGGATGGATTGGGCCCCGTTTGGCTTTGGACTACCGTATTCCTGTTCTCAGTTTCAAGCCGCTTTTCGTTGTAGTTTTATTCGGTCTTGCAGATTCTTCTCAAAATAGCAAGATGTCAATGACTTCAAGTTATCCTTATTTGACTGAAGTTAGAGCCTAATATCATCAGTAGAGAATCTATTCTAAGGAAATTGATCGTGAATGGGTAGTAGTTCACCATATAGAAGATACAACTATGTGTCGGGACTTCGGCATCTTGAAGATGGATTAGGATGTTCAGGCGGAAAGGCAAGCTTTGGAGTATCTTGTGGGGAGCTTGTTGGGATTTGAGATGGAGGGGGAATATGTGCTCGAGGTGCTTTGCATCACGAATGGTTCATTTTTGGGGAGGTTCGAAGACCTCGAATATTTGAGCCGCAGTCTATAATCAAGAAGCCTATGTGTCTAATATACATTTTCGACACATTTAGTTTCTGTCATGTAAACACAGATATATCTCCTCGTTGCCACACATGCACGTTTGGACTTTTAAGCTGGTTGTATCCACCTTTAGAAATTAGCATTAGAACTTGTTTAGAATTACCTCCGATAGTTTCAAGTTTACCGTTTAATACAAAGAAGCTTCATACAGGGCCTATTTTAGAAAGTTCTCACTTGAATAGGAAGTCGAAAACCTAAAAATCGAAACTTACATGTTTAGCAACGAGGAGATAACTCTCTGCTAAAAAGGTTTGACTCAAATTGATTAATCGAGCTCCTATTTCAGGTTCCTCTTGTTTGAAAGAAGAAACAAGCTTATGATTTGGGTAATTGAGATGTTAAAATGGAAAATTTCTTTTCCAAAGTTCATTGTGTGTTATGAAGTTATTCATGTTAGAATGCTCTTTGTAAAAATCGATTTCTCTCACTGTCTTCCTGGTCCACCAATAGCGATAGTCATAATGCTCTGCATACACAGGAATCATTCTCATCCAAGACCTATGTTTTCGCGGTTTTGAGGAACAGAGATTGTGAACTGGATTTGGAATAGCCTCGCTCATTCGCCACTATTAAACGCAAAGCTAACATTTAATTACCAACTCTCAGAGGTAATAACATCAAGACATATCAATGGCCTGTGTCCTAAGTCAGTCTCTATCTTCACATGGTAACAAAAATATAACCTTTGAAGTTTGCATATGATCCATCACTTTGGCAATACCAAAGGACGCTCGTGGAATCTATAATCCGACGATTTTGTGTACTCCCAGACATCTGTTTGTTGTCTGTTGTTTACAGATATTGATTGAAAGTTCACCACTCATGCAAGTCTAGTAAGCCTTATGAGTGACCAATCAGTAACCAGGTCCATATGTATTTGTTCTGCTTAACTGATTGTATTGTTCACCTGACTTGAGAAAACTTGTAACATGGTCACTTTTAACTCCTGTTATCACGCATATCAAATAAATGCTGTTTTGGTGTGTTTCCAACTCTTCGTGAGTAAGAACAACCCCCCAAACTTGTTATGAGACACGTGATCAAAAGCGCTGCTTGACACAATAGTAATCTTTTGTCAAAGTGAGACCATTTTTGATTGATGATTGATCCTAAGAAACTGTGCTGCACAGGCTTGAATGAGACTGGGATAGGAAACCTATCAGTTTGATGATACCATTCGCAAGCACGCAAAATGAGAAGGCTATCAGCTATCCTGGAATGTGGAAGCTTCCCTTCACGCGTGGATTCTACCAACCTCAATTGTGATTTCTTGTTGTCTTTCGGCTCGTGACAAAGCCTCGTCAAACGCAATTGAGGTATATTTGGTTCAAGATCCGATTATAAAAGTGGTACCATATCATTAATATCTAAAGATCAATAACTCATGCAAATAAGTCTGATCGATCGACAATATTGATTGTTTCTGGAATCTGCTCCCTTCAAAGACATAATGGTAAATGGGAAAAAGAAAAATGTGTTCGGAGATACTCCTAATAAGAAAGGGAAAGCTCCAAATCCCAGAGAACCCACAAAGGCTGAAAAGGACGCTAAGAAGAAAGAACTCAAGGAAAAGAAGGAGGCAGATGAAGCTTACGAAAAGAAACTCAAGGAAGAGCGCGAAGCGAATCGGCAAAGATGGAAGAAGGATGAAATAAACCTTGCTCCATACCGCGAAACCACACTTCCAAGCAATAAGTTCACGATGAAAGCCAACTTCTTCGAAATAACATTCGGAGACGCTATCCTCCACAAGTATCGCGTATATTTCAAGGATTCTAAAGGGCAAGAGCAAAGTTACGGCAGGGAGGATCGGCGAGCTTTAATGGAGAAACTGCTTGAAAAGCATAAGCCAACGGCGAAATTTTGGGTTACAGATTACTTCTCCAAAATAATTTCAGTTGGGCAGTTATTCGGGAACATGGAGGATATTGCCAACAAGGAACACCCAGTAGATCATGATTCACATAAAAACCCAGGGGCCGGACAACCAAAGATGAAGTCAACTATCGTTTTTGAGGGTCCAGTGCAGATTTCTGAGCTTCATAACATCATCAATCATCAATCACAGGCACAACCGACCTATCGGCACGAAGATGATACCAGCGCACTCAATGTTATATCTTGGAAGAATATCATTCAGCCTACCTGGAATGGATTACGAGTTGGAAGGAAGTTTTATCCCAAAGACCAGCAACTTATCAACCTTATTAAGATGAGAAACGGAAACAGGGGTAAGACGATTTATGAAGCGAGAACTGGATTTTTCACTTCCGTTCGTCCTGGTGATGGTTTATTGCTTCTCAACGTTAATGCTACCACATCTGCCTTCTACCCACCAGGTATCTCTGTCCAAGAGTGGATTGAGACAAGATGGTCAGGTTGCAAATTGGTGATTCCGCCAGCAAGTGGCCACAAGGAGTTGATAGGTCTGAAGGTTTTTGATCCATTAGATACTAATCAGGTAGTACGTGATTCTGTTCTATATGCCAACCACAAGACGTCACGCTTACTATGTACTGACTGCCTGCTAGATTTACAAGATCTTGGGCGTCAGCGATACGACTGCGTCGAAGCAAAAGATAGGGGAACATGCAGACGATGTACAAACGGTTTGGGATTACTGCGACCAAAGTAAGTCACGTCCCCGTATCCTTTGGAAAGTACTGAACTGTGTAATATAGACTACTGCGAATCCCCACACGGGCGCAAATCTGAAAATTGTCGTTTCAGCCAAAATGCGTGCTGTTTAAAACTTGGTAAGGTTTCAGTGGGCTCGAACGTAGCAGACCATTGGTATCCTGCCGATCATCTTCAATTCTCGGAGGCCCAGATACTTCGCCACGTTATCCATCCAAGCATGGACACAGATATGATTGAAATCGCCAGGAAGAACCCGATGGAAACCCAGACGTGTATCAACAATTATGCGCTGGAATTGCTTGGTATACCACTACCTGGCCAAATTCTTCAAAGGAACTTCTTGAAAGTAAGTCTCGTCACAATGGTAATGAGGGAAGAAACAGAACTGATATTGTTAGGACTACGGTTTATCAGCAAATGATAAGTTCCTTGAACTCGAATGTCGACAACTTAACCATCCGAAGCTAATCTACCATAACGGCAAACCGGTAGATCTAAAGGGAGATACCTTTTGGGGTATAAGAGATCGCAGGTTTTATACCGCTCACACATATAAGAAACTCAAGATCTTGCTCATATACACCAAAGATCATGCTAAACTCAGACAAGATCAATGGAATAAGGTCGTCGATAATGCGTCGAATTTGGGTCGCAGTCTCTCCACACACTTAAATAAATACGGACTCGGTACAGGGGTTTTTGACAAAAGAATAGACCTGAGAGAGGCGCAAGAACCCGCTTCTCAACTACCATATAAGGATAGACGAGAGAAGTGGCGAAAGTTGTTGAATGATGAATATGATAATCTTGGCAAACCTTCTTTGCTCGTTATCTTGCTTCCCTCCAAAGATACCCTGACATATTCCGATATCAAATGGTGGGGTGACTGCGTAGTAGGAAAGCCAACAGTGTGTTACCGATGGTCAGCAATCCCAGATTACAAGGTCAATGATAGGACACTGGCAAATTTGAGGTGCGTTTGTATTATTCGTTCGATGTCGGCCACTAAGTCAACACAGTCTCAAGATTAATATGAAGCTCGGCGGTACAAATCATCTATTAGAAAATGGTCTCCCTGCCCTAAAGCCCAAGACCATGATTCTTGGGGCCGATGTTAGTCACACCCAAAAATCGTCCGACAAGGATTGTCCATCAGTTGCTGGCGTGGTTGCTACCCGTAAGAATAATTATCATCTATATCTCGCTTCGGCACGACTTCAGCCCAAAAATACGGAGGCAAGTCTTTCCAGACTCTTCAACATAAGTTGACCGGCTAAACATCTATTGCAGTTCATAGAAGATATTGGGGGAATGGTCAAAGAAAGGCTGGTGGCCTACTACGATGACAGCAAAGAAGTTCCCGAACATATCCTTTTCTACCGAGATGGTGTGAGTGAGAGCCAGTATGGAATGGTCCACCTCGATGAGCTTTCTCGCGTGGAAACTGCTTGTAAAGAATTTGGAAAATCGTGCGAGATGGGGAACGAGTGGTGCCCGAAAATTACAACTTTAATAGCGACGAAACGTCATCACACTCGGTTCTTTCCAGGCCCAGGTCTAGATCAACAACAGAGCCCGAAATCCGGATTACTAGTTGACAGAAAGGTTGTAGCTCCCAATCGTTTTAACTTTTACCTGCAAAGTCACGATTGCAAGATCCAGAAGAGCAAAGATGATAAAACACCAGCAGCTACAGCGCGGCCCACCCACTATGTCGTCATCAACAATGAGAGCGGATATACGCCTGAAGAGTTACACGAATTGGTATGTAACATTCCATTATTCTCTACAAATGCTTGAAGCTAATGCTGCTTCCATAGACCCATCAATTATGCTTTGTGGGGTCTAAGTCCACCACAAGTATTTCAGTTGCACCTCCAGCTCGTTACGCAGATCTTCTATGTGAAAGACTCCGCTGCTACATGAGACCGATCCTAGATGGCGAAAAAAGAAAGCAGAAAGAGGGCATTGGGAGTCAACAGGTCATCCTTGCTGCAGCCTCTCTTCAAGAAGAAAATAATGATTATCGCAACGACAAGTGGTCCTGGTCCTGGAGGGCTGACAGCGAAAAGTCTTGTGGGAAAAACCCTTGGGCTAACGACCTGAGCGATAAAATGTTCTACCTCTAGTAGATTTGTCATGCCATGATACATTATCTCTCCTGGAAATTTCTTCACTTATAGAAATCAGAGGTGGCAAAGTTGAACTGACGCTCCTCTACTCCCCAATCTCTAGTGTTTGGTTTCTGTCTACTTATGCTCCATATCTGATTCTGTCATAATTCCATCATTCACTAATAATAAAAAATATCATGGTTGGTTTGTATTGTTCGTTGCTTTTACTTAAACAGGATTCCAATAAAATCACGAACCATTTTCCTTGATACCAGGCACAAACAGGCAATCTTACAGTATGGTCTTGGTAGTATGAACTGATTTATCTCACGGGTGGCCTGGGTACTCATGCTTTAAGTTATGACAGAATGGTTGATGGATAGTCCGATAAGTGTTTCGTGTAGCTAGTCTTCCCTTTTAGAATCTGGAATTGTCTTCTGTCAGCCAATTGAAAGTTCTATCCGTGACAAAAGACAGTATGTGCTAAATACAACCAGGTCTAAATTATTATCTTATATTCTAATCAATAAAGTAGCCTTAAAGCTTCAGCTGAGGCTTTATTTACTGGGTACCTGTAAATTCCGTATTTATCAAGAGATATTGAGTTACGAAACACTTGCAGCAGATTTATAACTTATACTGGTTGACAAGAAGTCCTACGAGCCTACAAAACAGGGTGGAAGGAACACAGGAAACAGAAACGACTATTATCCAATCTATACCATTGAATTCAAGCTTCAGCCGCAACGCTACTGCAGCACAACATTTAATCTCTGCTACACCTCTGAGTTACACTTAGAGAGTGGCTGTATCCTCCATAGGTCGGGCAAGGAAAGCGCCGTAATTTAACCGAAAAGGGGTGTTTACCGAAAAGACCGTAGATAATTGGTCTTTTCGTCCCATCAAGAAAGTCCTCATTTCATTTGGAGTCTCCTATCACAAAATGAAAACATTAAAACTAGCATGTAATCTATAATTTTCACTTTTGCGTTATCCTGCAAGTCAATCTTTTGTCCCCATCTGGTCGCTACGCAGCCTTAAACTTGCTGGCTGGTAGCGTACATCTCACATGCCCTGATGATTCTTATGTTTCTATCGAATTTTTTGAAGACGAGAAGAATAGTCTTTACTTAATACAATAGTTTGTTTTTGATCAGTGCTTACCATTGGCGAATGTGCTTCTAACAGCTGCAAGTCTTTTCATCATGAAGTCCATACATTGCCGCTGTAAAGGAAGGCTCAATTTGTCGAATCCCATCAACAATAATGCCACAAATATGTAGATTAGGTTCTTTTCGCGACCATTCCTCCTGGGTATCAACAAAACGAAGTCTTCTTTTGCGTTGGTTTTCGGAATAATTCTTGGCTAATCCCACGATTATTAGTGGTTGCTTTGCAGGTATACATGAAAAGGCTGGCAACTGTTCAGATAACATTGCGTTGAAGTACCTACTATAAGATTGGCGAGCCTTGATATACTAATCAGGCTAACTCACGGCATCTTTGAAGGAGGATATGTTGCGAGTCTGAAGGTGGGTACGAGCTTACTATTCCGTAGCCCAGAAGGCCAACTACTAATAAACTAATATAACCTGTATTGCAATGAGGTGGGATATAAATAGCCATATTTCAACAGGATATCATGTTCGCCTCCCAAGAGAGCTCATTGAACGGTCGCCGTGACTTTAAATGAAGAGGTACGCGAATCGAAGTACAATTTAACTTTCAGGCACTCCATCTTCCCCAGGGACACGATTATGACACCAATCCCCCTAAAAGCCTCTTGGTCAGCCTATCATGTCCTACACCAACGCCCCCCCCAAAAAATGAAAGAAATCACATACCTCAATACAACCCTCCGGCTCCCCCTGAATCCTTTTCGCAAACTCCGCCGCCCCCCTAGCCGCAACCATAACCGAACTCACTCCCCCCAAAACCCCCTCCTCAACCTTATACTCTCCAAAAGCCCCTATCCAGCCCCCAATCTCACCAAGCGCCTCAAAAACGACTTTCTTAAACTCGGGTTGGTCAGCCGCCTCACCCATCAAAAGTAGCGTATCAGCGAGGATATTCGTAGCTTTTAGACTTGTCGTGATCCTCTCTTTGATACTAGTCCAGTACTCATCTGTATGGGACGTGTTATTAAACCCCAATGTCGGGTATTCGACGTGGATGTCGGGATATATCCAATAAGCTGTGTACGCGAACGCTGTTTCGATAGCTAGGAGGTCATTGGTGAACGAGATAGTAAGTAGGTTTTTTACACCACCATTCACTTCCTCCTCCTGGCACTCCATGTATAAAGCCCAGTTTTTACATAATCCATAACCGAGACCTGCAAAACCTGTGTTGGTTTGGGATATGGGGCTATTTTGGCTTTTGGGACTTATTAATCTTGTTAGATTTGCGAATTTTAATGCTTCATCCAGGTCGGCGGCAGGTAAGTTGGGGATGGATTTCGTACTAATGACGACTTTATCACCCAATGGGACTGAGCTTTTAGATACTGTTAGCGCGAAGAGTTGGGTTATGAAGGCGGAGAGGACTTCGATGTCCGTCGTTGAAGGAAGACCGCGGGCGCGGCGTAGGGCACGTTGGGCCTGGTCGTAGTTGTAGCGGATTCTGTCGGCTATGTTGTCGAATGGTGTTCTAAGATATATTAGTTGTTGTATTGATATCCGGGATTTGGGACTTACTCTTTGATGGTCACTGGTGGTGAGAGTCTTCCCATCATCTCCTTGTACTCATCACTTCCTACGAGCTGGGATTTGTCAGTTCTAGTTCGAGATTAGATCAGAAGGCCAATTGAAGCTTGAGAAAGGGATAGAGCTGGATTCTGAGAACCCTTCCTATTCAGTTCTTTTCAAGTCCACATGAGATGAGGTTTGTGATGATGAAATTTAACCCATTCTCAACATCCCTCCAAGATGACGTAAATTCGGACAGAGATGAGAAATACCGTACCTTTCCCACATCAACAATCGACCGATCATGATACCTTATAGCCGCAGTTCTATTTCGAAAGTTAGCATACTTTATATCATTTATTCCTTCACCATATCCTCTTTCCCCATTCATCCCACCATCTCAATACACATCCTCACAATCATTCCTCTCTCCTTCAATCGAAGGTCTCTCAAGTCCACTCATCATCTCATCAGAATCTTCAAACCAGAATTCTCATTCTCCCAATCCCCCACCTCTCTTCTAAAGACACCCCCATTCAACAATATATCCCTACCCACCAACCACCCATCCCTCCTGGCCTCCTTTGCCCCCCCTCTCAAACACCCCCCAAAAATCCAAAAATAGAAGAAGAAAAAGACTTCACTCACCCATACCCGACACTTAAATCCAACCCCACCCCCGGCCTCAAAATAACCTCTCTATCTACACAACCCCCACAAATCTCCACACTAGTTTCCGTCTTAAACCCATCGTTAAACCCCTCAATAACCTTGTCTTTCACATCATATCCCGTGGAATCCTGCAGGACCTTCTGCGAGCCCGGACCGGGATGTGCTGTCGCCGTGAGAAGTAGTCCCAGACCCCAGAAGAGTCTTTTCTCGGGAAGGGGAATAAGCATCCTTTTTATGTATATTTTCTGTGATGATGGCGGGATCTGATAAGAGGGGCGAGGTGGAGGAGGTGAGAAGATGAGAAGATGAGGCGTTGTTGTTATGCTGGGGGGATTAGTAATGTGGAGTGAGGGGCCAAGAGAGGGGCAGGAATTGGAGGATTAGGTACACGAGTAGATACAACACCATATACAGCACTACACTCCAGTACGACGTGAATCTTCTAAACCCCCACGAACTTATTCACTCAATCCTACTCCTAATAAATTCACTTACCATACCTTCTACTTCTACATCTTCAATCTTCAAATTCACTTCACACATCGTCATCAACCCATTTGCTGTTTGCCAATGGTTCTATTCCGCTCTCCAGTCTTCAAATCTAGAAATTCTCAAAACTCCCGAAACAAAACAGAAAATATTGAAATAATACAAACCCCTCTTTCGGTAAAAGCTAAAGAACCCTTTCCGGGAAATGGAAGTCCTTCGAATATGGATATAAATAAATCCTAACAGGAAGTAGAAGTAGAAGTAGAGAGGTACAGTACTATAACTCAACCCAAGCGCCGAGTTTTCCTTTCGGAGGAGAAGAGAAAAGGAAAGGAAAAAGTCAAAAGAAGGGGGGGGGGTTTATACTTAAAGACACGGGGTCCGTGCGTTTCAACTTAACCACCTACATAGAAGGAGCGACTTTAAACCTGATCTTGATATACAATTGCGAAAGACCAAGCGAACAGAAGGAACAACCTCAACGATAAATTCTCTCTTACTCTCACTCCCCAAGGAGGTCGTTCCTTCCTTAAATACCTCGGAAGAAACGACCTTCATTCTAAAGGAAATCTCGTCTTCATTCAACATTGGAAGCCGACCCTTACAGAAATCGAGACTTCTAAGTGAGTAGGTACCTAGGTAGTTACTCTAGAGGAAAGTCCGCATTTCTATAACCCTTGTGATTTTGCGACGGTTGAAAGGAAGAAAAAGATAAAGATAAAGGTGTATGGTATAGGTGGGTGGTGTTATGGTATGGTATGGTACGTATGGTATGGTATAGTATGGTATGGTAGAGGTGATATAATATAATAGTATAAAGTAGAGAAGAGCGGAGTGAGCAAAGGGGAGGAGAGCTGAAGTAAAGAAGAGTAGACTATCATAGGTAATCTTACCACACCACCCAACCAACCACTCCTCAACCCAAACTTTCATACATCCCATCCAATACAACACCAACAAATTCACCCAACCAATACATTCACCTAAAAAGCACACTCACATCTCCATCACTGATTCACTGTACCACAGAACCCCACGTTTTCTGTCCTCCCACCAATCAATCCCTATCGATCCCTATCAATCCCCATCACCTATCAACAACGTATATATAAGTAATTCACCACATTACTCACATTACTCACATTACTCACAATCACACTCACACACTCACACACTCACACAGTCCATAACCTCCAATCAACATATATCACATTCAAATATCACATTAAAATTCAAATTCAAATTCACTATACCACAGAACCGGAAGCCCACATTTCCGATCCTCCCACCAATCAATCCCTATCAATCCCTACCAATCCCCAATCCCAATCACCTATCAACAACATTCGGTAAGTAATTCACCACATTACTCACACTCACATTACACACTCACACTCACACTCACACAGTCCATAACCTCCAATCAACATATATCAAATATCAAATTCAAATTCAAATATCAAATTCAAATTCACTGCACCACAGAACCAGAAGCCCACATTTCCGATCCTCCCACCAATCAATCAATCAATTTCCAATCCCCAAGCCCCATAACCTATTAACAACATTCGGTAAGTAATTCACCACATTAGACACTCACACAGTCAGTCCACGTAGAGTAGGTAAAGAACCTCCAATCAACGTGAACCGAATTCCAACTCGCAATTCTCACATGTCAAAACAAACCTAAAAACCCAATCTACCAATCTACGGTATCTACCAATCTACACCTCTAACAGGCTTACAGTAACTTCCCATTCACCTCACCTCACCCAAGCAATCTCGGCTCGCCTAGACTTTACCTACCTAGTTGTCAAATCACACATGAAAAAACAAAAAACACAAAACACAATAAAATTCACTTCATCAAAATCTCATCAAATCCCATCTCCTCACATCTCGCCACTCTAATCATGATGCATTCATTAAAGAACCCTATCTACTCGTAAAACCTCCCCCATCAGACCCGACCAACCGACCAAACCTCAGGACATTTCCCCTTCCAGCCTAGCCCAGCCCTACCTACTTAAGAAAAAAAGGACGGGAAAACAAAAAAAGGAAACTTCAAGAGAAAGCAGGGACGCAAGGAGAATCGTTTCAAGAGAACTGAAAAGAAACCCCCCATCCGTCCATTCATCGTCAAATAGAAATAAAGACAAAAACATCAAGAAAACAGAAACGCACGCACGCACGCTTTGCTTTGAGCTTTGCCCTTGCCTAACGCCTTCCATGCATGCAATATCATAAAGTGTAAGTGTGGGTTATAAAAAAAACGCGAGGAAAGGGAAAGAGAAAAAAATCAACACCATCATCCCACCCCGCTACCCCGGATTGTTCGTATACTTTTGAAAGAGAAAATTTCAAGTTGCCAACAAAAAAACCCTAATAACCGTCATAACCCGGAGGAGCCATCATTCCCTGTTGCTGCAACGCATATCCCCTCTGCTGAATCGGCATCTGACCCGAAGTCTGGGGGTGTCTCATTTGTCCTCCCAAATCGTTGAACCAAGGATGTTGTAGAGCGTCGTGCGCTGAAATTCGCAGTTCTGGTCTCAATTGTAGCATTCTTTGCAAAAGATCAATGCCCGAGGGATCGATTTGCGGGAGGATAACGCGCAGGTCCTGTGTGGCGTACATCTGGAAGTTCTGTTTGTATTCTGTGTACTGGGAGATTCCCGGCCAAGTACGTTCCGAGGGTGTTCCCATGATTCGGAAGATTCGTACGAGTTGGTCTTCGTTGGTGGTACCTGGGAAGAGAGGACGTCCTGTATACATCTCGGCCATGATGCAACCAGCCGACCAGATATCGATACTCGTATTGTAAGTTCTGCTTCCAAGAAGAACATCTGGAGCTCGATACCAGAGGGTAACTACTTCGTTGGAGAAGGTATTGACAGGAATACCAAAAGCTCGAGCAAGACCAAAATCAGCCAGTTTTAGTTGACCCTTTGTGTTGATGAGAAGATTTTGAGGCTTGAGATCTCGGTGGAGAACTCGGTTGGTATGGCAGAAATCGATGCCCTTTAGCAGTTGGTGCATAAATGACTTGATGGTAATGGGTGGAAGTGCTCCTCGGTCGCCCTGTGTATCCATATATTTTTTCAAATCTTTGTCCATGTAATCGAAAACCAGCATGAGTTTATTCTCGGTATGAATGACATCGTGGAGGCTGACGATGTTCTCGTGTTTCAATTCCTTCATCAAAGAGATTTCTCTAATGGCGGTCGAGGGAGTTCCCTCCTCGGAGTCTAGGTGGATTTCCTTCAAGGCTACGAGCTCACCGGTCTGTCGATTTCTTCCTTTGAAAACCTGGGAGATGATCAGTAAACAATTCCTGGATATGCGAAGCTCTCTTTTGGCATGTCTGCGTAATATCTGCCAAACAAAGTAAATGTCGCCACAAGCTCATAGGCATCACAGGCTTCATGTTGTTCTCGCCCGGTTAAACTTACTGTAGCATAGGTTCCCTCTCCCAGCTTCTCCAACTGCTGGAACGAACTCGGGTGTCTTTTATCCATGGGTACGACTGTGTGTTCAGTGTCGAGATCTCGCACACTGATAGTACTAGGGAGTGAGGGGGGTAGTCGCTGGACGGTTGGCGAGGGAGGAAAAGTACGATAGGGGGGTAGAGGGGAGGGTCGTTGGCGGGAGGTGTAGCGGGGATCGAATAGCAACGAGGCTGGGGTGCAGAGGTTGGTAATGATAGCGAACGCGTCCGTTGACCCGTGAGAGGAAGCCGTGGTGATGGTGGAGCAGGAAGAGCAAGTCGGCTGTATTACTGCACGACGAGCCTTGAGAAGGGGGAATGGGGAATGGGGAAAGGGGAAGGGGGAAAGGGGAAAGGTGGGATGTAATGGACTGGTACTAAGTACAGTCACTGGTACCTAGTTTTGGTATGCGATGAGGGATGAATTTGGATGTACCGGAGTGAGGGGGGTTTTTTTCAGGGCTGTCGTAAAAATCCTGGGCTGACGATTGGCCTGAGAACAAGGGCTCATCTTCCCCCACCAATTTTGGTGTTCCAGGCTCTTTTGAGTCTCTTCAGGGCTCCAGGTCCTGGGAGTCAGGTCCTGGGAGTGGGAGTGGGTTGGCGACCGACCCGCCTGAGCCTGGAGGTTGTGAATCAGCGCCTACTCGAGTACACAGGCGGTGATCTAGGGGGAAGGAGTCACTACTGCCCTGACTGTTACGCTGTTAATCACTCCTCAGGGTCTTTAGGGTGCTCGTTACAGCTCGTATGATTTAACGCCGACGCCGACTATCTGTCAAAAAGGTCCGATATGGTGCCGAGGCTCTGCAGGAAGCAGGCAGCAAGCAGCAAGCAGCAAGCAGGGAGGCTCTTAACCCAGGGAGGCCTCCTGGCCTTGAGGCCACAGCGGGGTACAGACAACATGGTACAGTGCATTACTATGAACCAAGATATGCAGTCAACGCCAAACAACTTCACCGTGGTTTGATTCTTCTATGCTATTGCGGTCTGGGCATCTCATAAATGCTACACCGACATAGTGTTATTTTGTATGTAGGCACGAATTCAAAGTCCATTTCCATCTCCATCTCCATCTCCATTTACAACCATGCGACCACTTCCAGGCGACGATGCCTTCGCCGATAACGATACCACTCCACTGGCAACCCGAAGCCAACCACCGCAGATGAGCTACTTTATTGCGGATGAGAAGAGTATTGAATCCTCAAGGTCGCCTACACTAGCTCCCCCTATAACTTTCAAGCCCCGAGATACCCCCAAAAACAACACCAACAGCACTTATGGCGTCGAGAGTTTTGAAACATCGATAAGCTCCATACCATCAACCCCATCTCACGATAACGATAGCGACGACCATGAAGACGACCTCAGATTTCGGCAGGCTCGCAAGAATTGCTGGAATAATATGCCACAACCTGTTTCCAGAAGTTCCGATGATGATTTTTCCGATTCCATAAGTTCCCCCTTCAAATCACCCGCAGATACCAGTCGAAATGTATCTCCCTCCCATGGCCGTCGCCTCTCCCAGCCTACACTCTCCAGACCATACACTCCTCTATCACTTGGATCACCTGCTCCTCCTTCTCTTCTCAGCTGTCCACATTCGCGCGGAAACTCGGAAGATGGATCATATATGGACGACTTGGCAAGTCAGGCAGTAGCTTCAAGTGGCGACGAGGAACAAGAGGTTGGCCAAGGACTGATGCATAGTGGAAGTGCACCACAACTTGTTATGCCGAGTATCAAAATGCCCAGCAGAAGACCATTTACAGAAAAGGGGAAACTTCTGGGCAAAGTCAAGATTCTGATTGCTGGTGATTCTGGTATGTTCATTGCTTCCCAAGTCCGTGTTACCAACCAAACTAATAACTCTTAGGGGTTGGCAAAAGCTCCTTAATTAAAGCCATAGTTCAGACTTGCGAAGATATCGTTCATGTTGATCCTCTATCTCCCACTCCTATATCCACTCCTGAAGTGCATCGAAAGAGCTCTAGGAACAAGTCCAAAAATCGGGCTACTGATTTACAAGCAACTTCCCAGATCACAGAAGTTTACGCGAGCACACGGCCTTATCCATCATGGTGGTCAGATTTGGAGGACAGTAAAGTTTTGAAGCGAAGGAAGAGTTTGGGGGACTCGATATTGGAGAGAAATCTATGTTTTGTTGATACCCCAGGCTACAACAACAAGACTTCGGTAGGTGTTGCTAAACTTCGATCCCTCGTCTAAGATGTCCTGCTAACATGACTAGGCCATGGAATGTATAACTCCCGTTATTGAATATATTGAATCACATTTACGAAAAGCTACATCCCTCG
The DNA here is from genome assembly GCA_900536425.1 of Hymenoscyphus linearis. NCBI lineage: Eukaryota > Fungi > Ascomycota > Leotiomycetes > Helotiales > Helotiaceae > Hymenoscyphus > Hymenoscyphus linearis. Next base: position 60,579 of record UNPR01000101.1, read on the forward strand.
ATAATATGAGCGATAACGACATGATTAGCATGCTAGGTGGCAATGGAGGTTCACAAGTAGATTTGGTTTTATATGTGATAAGAAATCGTACGTTTTGCGAAGCCTATGAATTTTGCTATTGCTAACTGATTTACAGAAGTCAAACCTGTCGACCTCGAATACTTGCGCCGTCTTTCACAACTTACAAATGTTATTCCACTTATTGCCCATTCAGATAATCTAGGCTCGGCGAGGATATTATCTTTGAAACGTCAAATTAATTCTTCCTTGGACGAAGCAAACATTCGCTCATTCCAGTTTGCTACATCTCCCAAGGAGCTTTCGTCTCGAACTACAGCTCCTTATGCTATTTCTACAACTCCCTCAAAAGACCATGAAAACATGGACGCAAGTCTTCTCATGTCACCCGACTACATTTCTCCATTGGTTAAATCAGAATTACCCGATTTGGTATCTCAGCTCTTCGACCCATCAAGTATTTCCTGGCTACGCCATTCTGCTGCCAAGAAGTTTGTGGAATGGCGTGAGTCTACCGCACCTCGCTCACGACCTCAATTACTTTACCAACCACTTCGAACACCATCTACCCCTTATACCCCTTCATCCCAGATCCTAACTTCGCCCGTTGGTGCAACGACTTCATATTCCTTAGCCAGAATAACAGATCACACACAGCGAGAGGAAATGTTTGCCCAAGTACGACTCGCAAACTGGGCCGCAGATTTGCAGCGAAGTCTGAGAAACGAACGAGAGAGATACGATCAACTTGCCCGCAGCGAACGAGCTATCTGGCTTACTGAAAGACTTGGGGAATGTGTGCAGGATGGCACTATCATTCCTCTCTCTGAATCCCGCAAAAATCATGATACGTACTCCTCGGTCATCGTAAGATCAGACTACTCCCGCAGAAAGCAACGCGAAATGGGCGGTATTGATAGACATGACCCCCTGGGACTTTTACAGCTCAACGCTGAAATGAAGAGGAAAGCTTTGGTGGCTATGAAACTGCTTAGTGGGGTGGGTGTGTTGGGTGGTCTTGCATTCTGGGTGGTGAGGACGTTCCAAGGGACGGAGAGTCATGCTATTATATCGGGATTGGGGGTCAAGGAGTGGGCGAAGTTGAGTTTAGCACATCGCTAAGTGGAAGGATGGGCTGGGCTGAGGTGAGTGAGGTCTCATCTACGAATGAGGAGGCGTTGGTTGTTTGATACGATATGATATGGTTATGGTTATGCCCGTAGATGGGAATTTGGGAGCAAGGATTTCTTTTTGGGGGGGACTGCTGGTGTTTAGCGATATCCCTTTTTTTTGGTTCTTATTCTCTCTTTCTTTACTAGCACCCCCCCCCCTCGATTTTTATCTTTCTGTTTTCTCCCTTTTTGTTTGCATTGCATTTGAGAGTGTGGTGGTCTACGGATTATCACGGGTGTTGGTTGCATAGGTTGGTGAGAGGAAGGGGGGTGGGTGGATGGGATGAATGGATGGGATGGAATGCATAGTTTGGCTATTTCTTCTTTTTGTTTTATTTACTTTTCCATCTTTTTTCTTTCATTCATGGCGGGATGGATCTGGGTATCCCGATTTCCTGTCCTCGGTCTTCCTATATAAGCTTCTACATAGCTTGATAGGATAGGAGGGGATATGGATGGGAGGGAGGGATTCGTTAGTTACCTAGGTAAAGAAATAATGACACTCGTTCTTTTTTTTCTGGCTACTGTACTTTGCTTTACTTGTCTTGGTTGTGTGTGGTATTCTTATATTTTGGAGTCATGGTCATCATTATATTAAGGTGTTGGTTGGTCTTAGGGAATGAAGGGGGTTCTTGGGTGGATTTTAGATGAGGGAGATGAGGGAGATGTGTTTGTGTAAATGTTTGTTTGTTTAAGAATACCTCCTACCTTTTACCTTTTACTTTTTACCTTCTACCTTCTACCACTACGGTTTTGAAAGATCTTACCCTTACACTTACCTGTCCGTAATCTTACCCACTGGTAGAAACCACGTTCGGGGTTTCCTACCTACCTAGCTACCTACCTACCTAGCTGGTCACTAGCTAGTCACTAGTAATTCTTGATATCGGGTATTTCTGGGAGTATTGGTAGGTGGGTGGGTAGGTAGGTAGGTTTACTGAATGAATGGGTGGATCTTGAGCTCTTTGTTTCTATCTATCTGTTTATCTATTTTTTTGTCTGTCTGTCTGTCTATTTTTCTGTCTATCTGTCTGTTTATTTTAGTAAACAGGTGGGGGGTGGGGGGCGGACTCGTTATTTTGTGTGTGTGGCAGGGAGAGGGAGAGAGAGAGAGAGCCGTGATGTAAATAAGGGGGAATTTGTAGGTTGGTGGGTGGGTTGGTGGGTGGGTTGGTGTTTGGATTGATTGATTGATTGATTGATGTATGGATGGATGTTAGACTACTACTGTATGTCTTTTAACTTCTTGATATATACATATAGTAGGTAGGTAGGTGGGGAATTATAAATAAATTATGATGGATGTGAAGCGGGATGTTGGTTTTTTTTGAGGTGTTTTGATGGTGGAGGGTTAGATAGGGTGGGGTGAGGTGGGGTTATGGGATATGGGATATGGGATATGGGATATGAGATATGGGATATGGGATATGGGATATGGGATATGGGATATGGGATATGGGATATGGGATATGGGATATGGGATATGGGATATGGGATATGGGATATGGGATGTATGGGAGGGAATATAAGCTTGGGAAAGGGGGGATTTTAATGGGATTTGTTGTCTATGTTATAGAAATTGAGAGAGAGATAGAGAGAGAGATAAATGGTGGGTAGTCTAAGCAGATGGTACTTTTGTATACTATATTTCTTGACGCGCTTTTGGGGAGTGAGTTCGGAGGATTACTAGGTAGATGAGTTATAGGTGTAAGCCTGTAATGTCATGTTATTTGTTAAGAAAGTGGCAGGGGAAGTGTTCCGATGTACTGTACTCACCATTATTTTTATTGGTCAATAAATTTGATTTATCGACCAATTCGGCGTTTGTGAGTAAGCTGATGGAGTCACCATTATTACTTATTCCGGTAAAAATGAAGTTATCACCACTTTTATTGATCTATCTATATACCTATCCTTTGGAGGTGATAGCAGCAACCGAGTACTTAAAGGAGTGAAAACAACAGGACAGGAACAACTATAGCTGGTATAGGTGTAGCCAGGCGGTGGGGGTATAAGGGGTATAGATTGTGAGGCTGGTGTAGCTTGATTCGTCATCATTTATAGTAAAAGAGAGAGATACGAGTTTAGTTTCAATGAAAAGAAGGTAGGGATTGGTTTTATATATATAGATAAATATCAATTTAAACATGTAGACGAGAAAGCTCTGAAATCGTCTGATTATTGAGAGGGGAATCTGAAAGATTCTTAGAGGTTGAAATAAATAATTGGTAATTAATTTGATATCGTATACTAATATCCGCTGTTGTCATATATACGGTAAGGATATTAGACTAATTAGGTGTATTAAGTGTTGGCGATAGCTTTTGAAAAATCGTTAGCGAATGAGATAGCGAGCTCGTAAATGCTGGATATTGGCGTCGAATTGTTTAATAAGGAGATATTATTGGTCAATAATATAATGGTGAGTACATCGGAACAGAAGAGAGGGAAGGGGAAGTGAAAGTTGAGGGCTGATGAAGAAGTTATGAAGATTAAAGGAAGGTTTTTATTCTTCGGATGTAAGTCTAGATATTCATAATGAGATTTGAAGAGTGGTGAAGGTGAAGAAAGTAGGGAGAAAGTGAGAAGAAGGGTATTATGACCTTGTAATCTTAATATGGTATACCTATACATTTCTAATCCCACATACTTGGAATTAGAGGGATATCTATTGTATATAGTATATAAAGAATAAAAAACTATGTACTATAGCAATTTAACTAGTAACAACCTAATATTCCGTGAGATGTTGTGAGGAATCTGAGAGGCGAGTGGAGGAAATAGAAATACGAAACTAGAAGTAGATAAGATAACGAAGGTCGGGATTTGACAGAGTGAGGTATCGTGAGGATGAGTATATAGTATGTAGTATAGAGAGGATTGTAATAACTAGTCTTTCCATTTTACAATCAAGTGAGAGATGTGGGATTGATACTTGGGTCTGGTAATCACTAACCGGTATGACACCACCACTTCTCTCTTTTCATTGTTCTCTTAAGGGGGGATTAGGTGTAGATAAGATGTTTACTTATGTATAACGGCACTGAGTAACAGTCCAAGGAGCCCACAATTGGTTTGAGGAAAAGCGGCGTGGATCAGGTTTTGGCGTTTTAGCACTACTAGCTACCATGTTAGGACTTGAGGCTGACATGTAATACCATTTCAATTAATAATCATTATACGAGGGGAATATAATATTCTCCCGACCTAGTTCCCCTTTTTTTTCCCTGTCGAAAAAAAGATAGATTAGGAATATCTGGTATTCACTTTATTTACTCTATTTACTCACGTTCCTAGCACTATCTTGGTTACTTCATACTGAAAAACTGCATATAGCTTACCTTCTACCTTACTTGGAACAAATAAAAAAGGTCATCTCTTCTATGAGATTATTGAGGACACAAGAATCATTTCCAAGGTGTGACCGTGGGAAGGATGAAATCATATCCGTACTGTTTATGTTATTTTTTACTAATAGGAAGTTGGGAGGAGAAATCTCAGGAAGAGAGCGAATGGACTTTTTTCAGTAGTGAGAGAAGCTCTAATGAATAACATGTTACGGCGATATGAATTCTTACTCCTAATAAGATAGTGAAGTAATGTACTCTACCTAGGAGCTAAAATTGTACATAGAACAGTTCTAAGAAGATGTAAATTTTACAGTCCCTTCATCTCTCTTTCAATCGTAGTAATTACAAAGTCAAACCTCGATACAAGGACATGATCGAAGCCAGATTTCTTGATAAGAATATAGCTGAGAATACCCTTATAGCGAAGGTATTTTTGGTCTAAGAAAAGTTTTGTGACCCAAATTCTGAGGGATATAACCGAGGTTAATGGAGATGAAATGGCGTGTTTTTTTAAAACCAATATACTTCACTGGGGGGTGGGACATTTGAGGTCTTGATTCTTTCTGAATATGGAACGATGTCTTCTATATTTAAGGTTATCCTGTTTGGGGGACGGAAATAAGAAGGGGGGTTTCACCCGGAGATGGAGATAAGGATATGAGTATGTTGAAGGGGCGGTGTGAGAGGGAGAGAGCGCAAAGGGGAATGATTGAGAAGAGATTGAATGGAATGGGATATAGGAATAGTTTTAGCGATGAAATGTGCATTTTCTCGGTATTGATGGAGATATCATTGTCGTCTATTGTGAGTAAGAGGGACTTTTGTTTGGCACTCTAGATGTTGAAGTCTAGAGTAGTTTGTGAAAGAAAGACATTAAGTAGAAGGAGAAGGAGAATCAGAGTCTTAATTCATTGTCTTCTTACCTCGTTAAGATATTGCCGAGTTCTTAGTGTTTCTTTTTTCAGAAAATTCTACTTTTCTCAAAGTAGAGACACCAGCAGGCCTGGACTCGATCGATTGGAAACCAAATAGACAGGAAAGTGAGACATAGAAGTCAGGAAGTAGGAAAGAAGCAAACTATGAAAACTCTTTGGTTGTTATTTTCAATGGGTCATCATGATCTTCGGGACTGATAGCTAAGCACTTGCCAACTCGGATCCACATCTACTCGCTCGCACCAACTCGTACAGACTCGTACTTAGTTCGTACTTCGTACTTCGTACTTGAGACCCCCACGACCGACGAAACATTCCTCCAACATTTCAACATCCCTTTCCCTTTCCTCCACCGCTCAGCCGCCATAAAAGAAAAGAAAGGAAAATGAAAAAGGCAATATCAGCCTCACTAACACCAGGGATATTCATTTGTTGCAAATCGCAAATTTTACATTCGAGTCAAGCACGTCGGCGGCGTTTAAGTTGGCGTTGGGTACCTGAGCCAGCTGTCACATCGTGTCAAACTGACAGCGAGTCGTGATGCGGCTTCGCTTCATATCAGCCCCCCTTGATGACTTCGTATGTAGTGGGGGTCACCCTTTCCTTTCCCTTTTTTTTTTCTCCATAGGAATTTTGTTTATCTTCGGTTCTCTTCGGCCGGCCGGTCTTGTCGGACGAAATTGGAAAGGAATTTCAAAGGCACGACTCGAGTTTTTTTTTTTGGATGGCTTGTTGTCGGTTTTTTCGGATCTGGCCTCTATGGCGTGATGGGTTGGCAGGAGGAGTTACGCGAGTCATCCCCCATTTTTTTTTTTGGATGGAGATTCCGACGATCTGACGAAGAGCCGGAGATTTTTGCTGACAAGTTTTCTTTTCTCAAGCTTTGGTTTAAGCGGTTAGTGACGGGTTAGTCGTTTCTTTTTCTTCTTTTCTAGGGACTTGTTGTAGGTCGTTGAATTGTAACTCTAATTAGATGTCATCAATGTCCCAAAAACAAAATACCAACATGACAGCCTGAACTCACTCCGGAAGGCATCCCCTAGCGACCCGGCACAACAGCCGGCGAATTGCGACCTGCAACAAAACTCTTTCCTCCCTGAGCAGGCTGAGCTCCCTCCCGTCACGCTTTCTGCTTCATGAGGGTGTTTCTAAAAAAAGATTTTTGTTTGTCGAAAGGTGGTAGGGTACCGTAGGGATAAACGCTATGTTCTAGAACGTATCGGCTGTCTTGGGGGGGTTCTCATAAAATGCTTGGAGGTGCTCGGTATCAGCCGATTTCTTTGTTTCTCATGACTCAACCTCTCCCAGAGGGTCCTCGATTTGCTTGTTTGATGGATATGGGCAGATGTTGGGAAGGCCTTTCGAGTCAAGTTGAAATGTGCGATGTGCAACAATTAAAAGTTATGGTTGATCTTTCGCTGGAAATTTCGATTGATTTGGGGAGTGTGTTGTGGTTGTGTTGTGATGGAGGAAGGTTGTGGTGGTCCGGTGGACTTGTGGACAATTGAGTTCTGACTAGTTCTGACTCGAAGGTTTATCTTGCATGTGCATTATCAGATGGAAGACACCAGCCAAAAAAGTTATTTTTTCAAGTCTCTCGTCAAGTCTTCGGTACCACGAACCTCTCCTTTCAAGTAATATTTTGTCTCTCAATCAGAAGAAGAAACAAAAAGAGTTTTTCCACCAATATCCAGATTTCTAGCAAAAATATCCAAGACCCCTCCAAGATTTCTGACTCAAACATAAAAGTAGCCCAATAATACTACGTACCCCTCCTCAAAGCCCCACGGGTATTCTGTCAAGACCGAAATACCGCATCCCACCATCCCACGAGTCGAGACCGAAAACCTCGATGTGCAACAAAATCCTCTTTCTGGCTTTAAACTCATAACTTGTACCTTGTTATACTTCCATAAGGCTGTTAGTCCAGGTCTAGATTCGAGAAGTGTGAGTTTGATGTTGGTCTTGCCTTTAGTAGGGATATAGCCATCAGCCGTTCAGCCTCAGATACGGAGTATCGATTTGCAACCGCACTCAAGATGCGGGTTTGGCAGCCACGACAGGTGGGTCAGTCTGGGACATGGGGATGGCTCGGGACGGAGACAGGTCCGCACGGGAAGGGAAGGGAGGGATGACGGACATGACATGACATGAGTCGAGATGAGATGAATCTAGTTTCATTCTGTCTCGTCTCTTGTGACTCTGTATTTGGATAACTTCTGACTCACTTTCTTGGGATTGCTACGTCCAATGAGTCGAGATGAGAATTTGCGAAGTGCAACGAGACTTTTGAGAGCCTTCTGACGTTGTTGATGGCCTGTCATGTTATCTGGAAAAAAAGAAATGTATATGAGACAAGTGACAAGTCAAGACTGCTATGATTCGCTTTGCCGTGAAAGACTTCGGATTTCTATCATTTTCAGCCTCATGATAAAGTGTACGACTCGAGGCGATAAACTGCGAAGTGCAACAATTTGAATTTCTATCATCTTCAGCCTCATGAGAAAGTGTACGACTCAACATAAAAAGTTGCGAAGTGCAACGAGATTTCTTTCGAGACCTTTTGAGGCTATCATGCCAGTGGTATGCCAGCTCAGAAAGAGCCTATTGGACAAGTCAAAACTGCAACGACTCGAGGTGAAAACCCGCGAAGTGCAACAAGATATTTTTAAGCGCTTTTGACGCTATTAAGGGCTTGTCATACCAGTGTCGTACCAGCTTACAAACCACACATGGGACAAGTCCAAACAAACTGCAACTCATCTTCGTAAAAAGACTAGGATTGCTCCTCTTTCCACTGACAAGAGAAAGGGTACGACTCAAGAGGGAAAACTGCGAGATGCAACAAATTCACGTTTGAGTCTTTGAGACCGTACGGAGGATTTCCCGTTCAAGGGCTTGTCTTGTCGTGCTGGCAGTGCCGATGATTCCACGATGTACCGAGACATACGGAGGGACAAGCATGGCGCTATGCGGTCCCACGTTTTGGATAGAGGTTTCTGTGACCTAATGACCTTATATTTGGACCAGGTTTGAAATTATTATAGTAAATGTACGAGTCGAGCGGATTATTGCGATTTGCAACAAATGTCTTCTACTATGACAAATATCCTTCCATAGTAGAGAACGCGGAACTGCCGATAGGATTATCATGTACCGAGACATGAGCGGGAGTTGTTGTTGATAAAACGTGGGCTATAGCAAGGGTTTGGTTCGCTACCGTTGTATTGCTACCAGACTCAGAGAGGCAGTTTCTGTGCCTTTACGACTCGAACGAACAGGTGCGAAGTGCAACAATTCAATTCTGGTCACTTAAATCCCTTGGTTTAAAAGGAATGTTATAGCTTTACGACTCGAACGAGAATTTGCGAAGTGCAACGAACTAATTCTGTTCACTTAAATCCCTTGGTTTGTACGGAGTGTTGTAGCGTTACGACTCGAACGAATATCTGCGAGGTGCAACAAATTGATTCTGGTCACTTAAAATCCTTGGTTTAAATAGATTGTTATAGCTTTACGACTCGACCGAGTATTTGCGAAGTGCAACAGACTGATTTTGGTCACTTTATCCCTTGCGGCTATCATCTCGATCTCGCTGGTTTCGGGAGGTTGTCTTAGATATCTGAGATGTTTGGGAACGGAGCAACCAGGTTCAGAGAAACTCCGTAGCTCTACGAGTCAAACGAATAACTGCGAAATGCAACAAACTACTTTTAGTTATTCGAAATCCCTTGCTTAAAAGGAAGTATTATAGCTTTACGACTCGAACCAATAATTGCGAAATGCAACAAGCTTATCTTGGTGGTTCAATTCCATGGGGACTGTTGAAAGACTCGCTGGATCTGGCAGCTAGTCGTAGAATACCGAGAGAATCCATAGATGAGCAGATAACAGTACTTTATGAGATGCTCCGTAGACCAATCTCAAGGACCTCAGAAAAATAAAACAAATACAAAAGAAGATAAATACTACAGAAACTAGATCCATAGGATAACCAGGTTGGTTCAGAGGAAGTGTCGTTCACGACTCGAACACGAAAACTTGCGAACTGCAACAAACTGATACTTTTGGTCATTCGTAACCATCTTCAAAAGAATTATCGTACGTTAGCGACTCAAGAACGAACGATTGCGAAGTGCAACAAACTAATTATGGTCATTCAGTACTTTAGGAATTGTCATTGAAGCTGTAGACCCCTGAGATAATTGGTACATGACATACATCAAAAAGGGCACCTGATTAAAAGTGCGACAACAACAACCGGGTTTAGAGAATGGGTCGTAAGTTTACGACTCGAACACGAAGGATTGCGAAGTGCAACAAAACAATTCTGTTTATTCAATTCTTTGGGAACCTTTACTGAACTTTTAGACCCCCGAGAGAACTGTAACATGGGATACATGATATACATCAAAAATGGCACCGGACTGCTTAAAGTGCGACAATTGCAACCAGGTTTAGGAAATGGTCATAAGTTTACGACTCGAACACGAATGACTGCGAAGTGCAACAAACCGATTCTACTTCGAAGTAATCTTTCAATGCTTTGGCAACTGTTACTAAAATCTGAACCCCTGAGAGAACTGGAACATGGGATACATCAAAAATACATCAGAAATGCCATCTGATTCAAAGTGCGACAACCGTGACCAGGTTTGAAAGAAGTATCGTACGTTTACGACTCAAGAACAAATAATTGCGAAGTGCAACAATTGAATCTGCTCATTCGGTCCTTGAGCTCTTAAGGAATTATCATTAGAATTTGGCCCTTGGTTGATTAGTACAGCACATGTGGTAAATCAAAAATGCTATCTGATTCAAAGGGCGGCAAATACTCCAACCCCTGTAGGCGGCATCGATCTTGAAGTCCTCCACCTAGGATGAATTACAACCAGGTTCACAAAAATCCGTAGATTTACGACTCGTACACGAGAAACTGCGAAATGCAACAAACTAAATTTATTACTTTTAATTTATACCTCTTGATTCTCTCCGACATCTTTGTCAGAGGGCTTGCTGGTTTCGGTACATTAAGTGTTTTTGGACCCCTGGGTATAACACTACCGGTATATGGGATAATTAGAAAGATGATACATCAGATTACTGACTCTGATTGGAAATGCGAAATGCAGCAAAGTATTTATTTCCTTATTTAATTGATTGACATGAATTTGGTGAAGGGGGTGGCTGGTTGTCGTGGGAGTTCTATTTCTGGCTATGTTTTGGCACCCTGCTGACAACTGGTATCTGTTATACAATTTGGAATGTATGACTCTATCCGGAACTGCGAAATGCGACAAATCTCTTTTGAAAACTCGAATCTATTATACAATTGAGACTGTATGACTCTCTCCAGATTTGCGAAATGCAACAAATTATTTGTGAACAGCTCGTCTCTGTTATACAATTGAGACTGTATGACTCTCTCCAGATTTGCGAAATGCAACAACTTATTTGTGAACAGCTCGTCTCTGTTATACAAATGAGACTGTATGACTCTCTCCAGATTCGCGAAATGCAACAAATCTCTTTTGGAAACTCCCATCTGTTCTATAATTAATTCTCAGAACGTATGACTCTATCGGGAACGGCGAAAAGCAACAAACATCTTCTAGAAAGGAGCTGTGCTCAGCTGGAAAATTGCAATGACTCAAGGGGTTATTGGGCTGGTGATCATAGAACAACTCGTGTACATAAGACATTTTTATTTTATTTGCGTTGCTGGCGGTAGATTGTATGACTCTCTTTGGGAAGTGCGAATTGCAACGACTTCCTCTTTTGAATGCTGCTCTATGTTGGGCTGCAAAATGTTTCAATTGAACCAATATTTGATGTCTAGGAAAGTTGTACGACTCGAGCGAGAAATTGCGAGATGCAACAAATGATATTTAAAACCTCTTGTAAGACATTCTGTAGAGAAACTAGGGAGCCAAATTTAGTGCATTTTGGAAGCGGTATATAACTGGCGACAAGCATACTGTATCATATTCGGTGTCTGAGATAGATTACACGACTGACTCTGAGAAAAATCGCGAAGTGCAACAAATCTACTCAGATAAGTTCGTATTCTACTATCCACATATTGTATAGCAGCTTTCAGAGATCCAGCAATCCAGTGTTCAAAGAAAATCATTGTAGATTACATCCATCGACTCTAATCTTTCCTGGCCTGGCGTGTTTTGGTGAACTGGCTCGTTAAGCCAAAGCACTTCAAGCGAATCCAATTGGGATCACAGGACTAAATATCAAGAGTTAATCCTTCATATTTTGGTACGACTCAAGTCAAAAACCGCGAAGTGCAACAAAAGCCAAACGAGCGTCTCTCGACCGTTCTAGACGTGTATAGGTCCCTTGGTCCGGAACCCTAAGTTATTAAATTATTAATATCCGGGGAGCTGACGAAAGCCTTTAGATAAAACGTTAAATGACATGTCATCTTGCATCTGTCACCAAAGGTACGACTCGAGTTGAAATTCGCTACATGCAACAAAAGGTTCATTTTTTCCCAATAAGTAACAGTAACGGCTGTTACTGCTTGGGATTCCAGGGGAGCATGATCTAGATTATCGGTAGTTTACGACAAGGTTCGTGGGTTGGAAGGTTAACCCTCATCTTGCATTCGTCCGAAGTGTAGTGTTGCTTGATTCCAACCTAAAGTTTGGTTGTAACTCTAAATTGCCTTTTTTTGACAAAAGTAACGTTGGTATGCATGAGAACTTTCATCGGATCTTTGCCATGAACATCTTGAGCTTCTTCCACTGCACTCAAAAGAAGCTCTGAATTGAACATACTCGTCTCTTCACATGCTGTTTCGTTACCCAGTCCTCATTGTACACCTGATGGCCCAATGTCTCAATCCCCCCCCGTAAACCCGGAAACCCGAATCAAAACTCTAACTAGAAGGGATCGTTCTGGAACGTTGGCGATCGACGATTGCTGGTCCACTGTATACAAGGTTATTTTGGCGAACTAAAACCTAGAACCCACTACATTTCTCCCCAAAACGATTGAAGGAGGTGGACATGTCCACCGATACCCCCCTCAGAGCCGAACGATCATCACTTTTTACTTAGGAACACACGAGTCGAGACCAATGGTTGCGACTTGCAACAAAATATCTTTTTGAGGCATCACACCGCTATCTTGCCTTGGAATTCCGGAAAGGAACGACGCCTTCGTATCTGAAGAAAAGGTACTGTAGAAGCACCTTGGCGGTGGATCGTCGTAGAACCTACTGTTTTAGATCAATCTCTTTCTAGTGAATTAAAAAATTAGCGTTCAAGACATCCCATAAATACCCGAATCTGATAAGATGAGGCACAATCAAAGCAGACACAGAAAAAACTCACGTCTTCTTTCTTTCTACTGGGAACCTTGGCGCCTATCGTTAAGCGAGTCCTGAGTCTTTCGGCAGCGGTTCTATGAATGAATGAATGAATGTATTTTTACGCCGTAAGGCTGTACCTATCTGGGGGGTATAAGTACAGCCTAGACCTCCCGAGGGGTATAGGGGCGTGCTAAGCTAAGGACTATTATCCACATATCCTATTCTAGAGGAGCTAAAAACGTAAGTGGCTAAAAAGACCCCCCTTAAATAAGCCCGGGTCCCTGATCCCGCGGTGTTATAGTTCTATATGAGCTAAAGAAAGTATTTTGAGTAGGATTCCGGACCGACGGACTACGTGTGTACTTAACCCCTCGAGTTAGGTCGTTAAGCATTTACTATAGCAAGGTAGTTTCCGAGCCTATAGGCCCTAGGCGCGTAGAGTCTTTAGAGTATAGGCCCTAGGTGCTTGAACGGAATTAAAAGACCTAAGACAGACCTATATAATAGTATCTCCGCCTAGTAGCTAGGTAGTAAGTCGATGAGCAAGAAGGGTAGGGCTACCTTGCCATTATTATAAGTCTTAGCGCGTATAGAATTCGAAAGTCGGAATAGCCTTAAAAACCCCGAAAAAATCCATTTAGCGGCCTGTATCCCCCTCCTCGTAGCCTGCATATCTCGTGTTACCCCCCTCCTACCCCCCTAAGACGAGTAGGCCCTCCCTACCCCTCCGAATACAGCTCCCGCGCCTTTCCTCCCTAGCCAGGGGGTATATATATTATCGTATTATCGTAGGTGTCTATACAGAAGACTAGCTCGGTAGAGAATCGAGGTAGAGTAGGTGGGTAGGGTGGCGGACGAGTAGATAGAAGTGGTATCGAAGTCGCTGCTAGAAGTCGAGAATTGTGACGCTTTTCTACTATTAAAAACTGCTTACGCGCGAGTGCGGTCACTTACGATAGACTCAATCTTGGCTCTCTAGACTAGGGCAAGCCCTAGCTAAAGGTTCGTAGGATGTACCGCGTACAGGTGTTAAGTCGTCGCATCCCCAGCAGCGTTTCTACTGTAGGTGAAAAGGCTCTTTTCAAGAGACTTCACAGTTTGAGTGAAATGACGTTTCTCCTATGTAGCTTTACTCGCGCGCTTCTCAAAACGTTCTTCCGTCTATTAGTAATCCAAATTTGTGCTGATCAGATCTTCTTTTCTTATACGCTTTTACTATCAGCTGTTCTTTTCGTCACCTTTATAATATGTGGCTCTTATTAATCAGGATACACAGTTCTCTCGCAATATAACCACTCTTCCTTAATCCTATCTACACCAATCGAGGTAAAACTTAATTGGGTGTTTTCATGAAGATCCCCTGAAGAGAAAAGTACTCACTGAGACACTATGTATCACAATCTTGGACAGTAAGCTAAATGGGGTTATCAAGCTGAACCTTATTTGTTCTTAATTCCTAACCGAAATATCCCATTATACATTTATTTATATATGCCAAACCTATATCTCTCATGCTACAACTTTGTGTATTGGAGGTCAACATGGTCTCATGCCTCGTGTTTTTAAGCGAATTCATACAACGTGGACACCTTCCACATTCGAAAGTTGCTGAAACTAGTTAAAGGCAAATTACGGAAATCAATAAGTCTCTGAGGCTAAATATTGTTCAAATTTCTCTGTTTCAAAACCAGGGACAACTTGATACCTCACTCTGGACCTCGTGTCACATACGCCATTATATGGCTCTCTCGATAACAGCCCCTCCAAGGCACACAGCCGACCTTTCCAAGCTAAAATCGTGGTTTCCTGTATAATTTTGGTTTTTGCTTCGCCTTCTTTGATCCTTTGTGACATTAATCTTACAATATCAAACCGTCCTCCATACAGCCTTTTGCAATTCCTTAAAGATCTGTCACTTCTCCGAAATCCATCAACCACCTCGACAAGTCGGCTACTTTCATTTGCCAGAAACCCCCTTCAAGTCTGAGATGTGCAAACAAATACTACGCTAGAAGTGCCAATGTCCCCCTTTTCGACCACCAGCTCAGATCTCGAAGTCGATATCTGGCCATCTTGGCGGCGACACAATACTGTTGCCATCTGTAAAAACTCCACTTCCTCCCTTGGCTTCTTCTCTTTCATGGGCAAAAGGAGCTTTGGAATTTGATGATTTAAATGGTGAAGGATAGCGAAGGATTCGGAGGAGTGGGTTCGGTTCATTCTATTGATTGAGTTGTGAAAGTCTGAGCTGCAGAAGATAGTATGAGGATGTTAAGATGGGTGTAGAATGGGATGTAGATTAGAAGGTATGGAACTATCTAAGTCTAGGTGGGAGAATATGTAGTATCCGAGTTCCAGAATCACATGTGATATACCTGGTATTCACTGCTGCCTCAGTGTTAATTTGACCGAGTGAGCGAGTCGCAGTTATAGTCCTCCTCAAGGCTCAAATCAAGCAACAGCCTCTTTCCAACCCCTCAACTACAACACCACCAAAAAATAAAACCTCCAAAAAATACCAAAAATCAAAATGGCAAAACTCTAGGGCGCTTCTGGGTGTAGAGAAAATCAGGCGGATAGATTTTTTTTCGATTGAGGAAACAGCTCGTGTGCTTGTCGCATATGGCAAATAATCACATTACACTTGTGCTGACCTGACCAGGCGTATAGTATCAGGTTTTGTGATTGCTGGACTTCTTAATAGAATATTTGATGGTATTTTGGGAATTGTGGGGTTGTGGGATAGGGGGGCACGTGGGGGGTTGGGAGGTGGGGGAACTTCGGGGGTGCGTGACCTTTGGGCGGTGGGATATGGTGGGGGGGTATTAGTGAATAGGGGAGGGGAATTTGAATTTTGTGATGTTGTTGGTTGGGTGTTTGTTGTCGATTTTCAGTCAATTTTGAACCTTCTTTCCTTGTAGGTGGATGAAGGCCAGCTGGATTTACTTACCGCAGGATTTCGTGAAACGTTCTGTTAATCGTGGGGTCCAGGCAGCCTGTACGAAGCTGCAATAATAAAAAGACTTTTGGATACAGGATTTACAACTGGCGCAGTGCTCCTATTGTTAGCCAATCGAGTGAGCGGTCTTACTATTAGGGGCGATACTTGAAGATCAAGGTTACAATATGACGGCGTACAGATGGCGCTGAGGCAAGGAACGTCAGCGAGGTCGGCTAATTAGGGGCTGGTGGGGGCCATATTAAATATGCACGAATATGCTGTTTCGTGCAACTTTCTCGCATAAGCCCATCGCATGTATGCACTGTACCCACACATGTGTTGGTAATTATACTCACTCTCAGTCAATAAGTGTGTAGACACCTCTTTTTTCGACTTTCAGATGCCAAAACCTCTTTCTGAGAGTTGTGAAGTTAGCTATCAAAGCTTTTGAGTCCATCTTTTATCTCCAAAAATATTCCAAAGCAGTCAGTTCAGTATGACTGGGACAATTTCAGATACAGTCCTTCCCGGGGCCAACAATTTTGTATACGAAGGTGTTTGGGAAAAACATGGGGGGACTTTGCTTCAAAGGTAAGTGGATATGGACTGTTAGCGATGTCCAAGCTATCTTTATTTTCGGTGGTTTTGCCTTGCTTCTTAGTCTTTCCCAAACTCGATCCTGGGTCCTTTTGAGATACATCATTTACTCAAGGAAGAAAACAGTGAGACTCGATAATAGCGAGCCTGATGCTCTGCAGCGTCTTTCACAAGCAAGAGCAATCACAGATGTTGTACCATACTTGGTATATCAAATATCCCGCCTGACACGATTTGGCCGCATTCTTGGGCTTTGGGGATCATTCTCGGATGACAACTTGATGCCTGATTCACCGATCATCTCGCTGTTGTTCGGGTTCTTCGCAGCTATCAATCTATGCGCGTTTGTCGCGATGGGCGTCGCAATACCTTGGAAATTGTCTGAAGGGGCAACTGGAATGACACTGGTAAGGTCAAGAATGACCAACCTATGTTCAACTTTAAGTGCCGAAATAGATTGGCCAGACCTCCAGAAGTCAATAGAACATCAACAAAGGGAGACAGACGCTTTTCTCTCGACTTGCGCGAATAATACCGCTCTAGAATGTGGAACCGATTTCTATATGCAACAGCCACAGCTTACGAAGAAGAGTATCAATTCCTGTGTATTCCAGACAGAGATTTGTCACAATGGAACCGCGTCTTTTGAAATTTCTCTTTGGAATATTACGGCACACGAGATTGGCATAAATCTGAGGTCTCAAGTGATGATTAATCATCGACTCACTGTAATCCAATCTACCTTGATCGATTGTTACACATCAGAAAAGGTTCAAATACCACACGCCTATCAATCGCAAAGAGTACGCCCTCTAGAGATGAGATGGCTGGCCACTACGGAATTTATGCGGTGGATTTAGACACTCTGAATGGGCCAAATTCCTTCTCGCCTAATCATTCTGGTCACGACAAGGCACGGTAATTCAGTCTAGAGACAATCTCTGTTCTTTCGAAACTACTAGTAGCAAGTACAGAAAGTCCGACTTATTGGTTTTTAAATGACACCTGTAATGAACTTCAAAAGAACGACG
This sequence comes from Hymenoscyphus linearis, assembly GCA_900536425.1. Taxonomy (NCBI): domain Eukaryota; kingdom Fungi; phylum Ascomycota; class Leotiomycetes; order Helotiales; family Helotiaceae; genus Hymenoscyphus; species Hymenoscyphus linearis. The sequence continues at coordinate 77,950 of UNPR01000101.1, forward strand.
GCGTCTCGTTTTTAGTAATATATCGGGCTGGCAGTGGTGCCAGGAGCGTCTACCAATCACCAATCGACGATCTAATGTTTTCGGCGCATTATCAGATTACACCAAAGGCTCCAACTCCCCCCTATATTATCCAGACCAAGAAGCAACTGGCCTAGCATGCTTGGAGCAGTTTCGGTACCATACACCATCATATGGTGTCACTACTGAATGGGGTCTGCTATCGGAACAGCTCTTAGAAATAAAGAAGCTGCTGAATGACAAGGAAAACATGAAGAGAGAAGAAGATCTCTTAGAACTTGAGATAATACCGAGTGAATTATCTGTTCATGGTTGTTTACTGAGGACAGCCGCCCCTATACCATTGACGCATGAAGGAGGAGGATTCGGTGACGAATTTCGCAGCACAGAGCAGTGGGTGACAGAGGTTGAGACGTGGATCAAAGAAGGAATTATCAAGACAATTCTATTCACCCAAAATGTAATCCGGTATAGAATCCCCCATTTTCGGTTCAACATAGATGGTTCCACAGGGCACGCGAAATTTCCAGAATCCTCTTTGCGACCGTATCCTTTTTTGGAACGTTCATCACACAAATATCAGTTGGGTTGGGCTTTTGATCATAGTTGCAATATTCAGTCTTCTTTGCCTAGCAAGCTTTGCCATCCAATGGCTCATAGAACGGCAAGATGTGCGCGTAAAGGTCTTGTTTCAATGGGACAATATCTCTTAGATACAGCAACCCATTTAGCAGAGGCATTGAAGGCACACAAATCAATTTTACACAGGCGAGATATGGCTCTGTTGTACGACCAGCTCCTGGCTTGGGCGTCAGTTAGATCTGATAACGTTATACGATCTTTTCACAACAGACCTGAAGTCAATATAGCAGAGCTTGGCGGCAGAATAGATTCTCGTGATACTGTTCCTTTGGAGGCGAGGTCACCAGGGTAAACCCAACGTCCGAATTTTGTCTGTCATTGATAACCTAGACTTTGAAACTATTTGAATGAAAATAAAGAGGCGCATGAGGTATTGAAAAGGATACGAATAGAATAAAATGAAGGATGGGTACAACCTTTGGAAGGACTGTAGAATGAACATTGTTATCCTCAATAATCTCAGATCACCAAACCAAGATTGAGCGGTGCTTCATGCCCCTGTGCTATAAACATGAACGTATTACATTTAAACCTCGATATAAGGATATGGTCGGAGGCGCCATTCTCAAAGATCTCAACGAGGATGTCTTTATAGCAAAGTTACTTTTCGTTTTGAGACAGGATCTGGCGCCGTGACATTTAAGGATATAACCGAGGTTATCCTTCCTTATGTCAAGTAATTTGTAACGGGTTTTGGCTGTAGAATGTTGTGCTGCCAAATATTGGAGGACAACTATAAAAAATGGTCCAAAAGCTGGCGTAGGATAAGCAGGAACTCGAAAGCCGGTTCCTCCCTGACGAGCTTTTGCCCCTCTGATGAGCGTTTGCCCGAAGTGGATTGTCCTCTTTCACCCCGAAGTTCCCGAAGTTCCAATTCCAATTGTGATCGTCGAGTTCATCGACCAGAGTAAAAGTGTTCAAGCGATACTTTGTTTTGTTTTGTTTCCTCTCGTTTAACATTTTCTAGCAGTCGATCCCACATGGATACATTTTAATGCTGTAGAATTAATTAGAAGTCCCATTGACGAATCATACTGCATGCTTACTCAGTCGAAGCTTTTCGAGTACTGTTTTATTAAGTATGATGCTTTACCGACTTTCTGTCCTGGCCAGGGGGTGAGATGAGCTTGGCGTTGGGATTTCTCCACCATCAACAATCTGGGAGCCGAAGATGAACAACACCAACTTTGTTGAAGAACTCGGTTTATTTACTTGCTTTTGAGAATACTCACCGCAATTGATCTTCTGAAAATCTTTTTGCGATGAGTTGCTGTCAATTGTTTTCTTATCTTCTACCCCTCTTTTAGGGAATAAACCGGCAAGATCCATGATGCGGTCCCGAAAAACGTCACGAGGTCAAACCTAAACGAGCCTCTTCTTCCTACAACACCAACACTATCAAATTTACACCCCGGATTTCGCCCCCGGATTGACAAGTGAACGGCATGAATAGTAAAACTTCCCGGCTCTCCAGCCGAAGAACCAATAGTACTCCCACTAAACTCCCACTCAAACCCCATTGTTCTCAAATCCAACCTCCGCCGCCAGACGCCGTCCCTGCCCGACAGGTGATGCTGGTCAACCTGACCAATTCCCATCAAACAAGGCCGCCCATGCATATACCACCATGGTGATTGGCCATTGGCGAACCACAAGCTTCCAACGGCACGACGTTTTTGCGTAACAGTTCACCCAGTTTTGAGAGAAGGTTGGTCTCCCCGCATTCTTGTACCCTGGGAAGCTAGTGAAGCGGGTCCCTGGAAAGATTCATAAGTTGAGCGGGTCCTGGCCTAAAAAGTGAACGTCAACAACTGTTCAATCCTCCTCTCTTCATTCCACATCACCAAGAGAGTCAACAAGTATGACTGAAACTAAAGCTCAAGAGGGCATCAGTCCCGATGAGCCGCTTCATTTCCCGCCCGATGATAACCTCGAACATACCAAGTCTATGAATGAGATGATCCGCAATGCTAAGAGGGGCAGTGACGAGGAACAAAAAATGACCTTGATGCAAGGAATCAGATTGTACCCAAAGGCTGTAGCATGGAGTGTTCTCATCTCGACTTGTATTGTTATGGAAGGTTACGATGTCTGTTTGCTCGGCAGTTTCTGTGAGTCTTTTGTGGGGTCGAGGGTTGCCTTTTCTTCGGGAGAAACAACTTATTGATAAAAATTAGATGCCTTCCCCCAGTTCAACAGAAAGTACGGAGAACTCTCAAGGGATGGAACTTACCAGGTACCTGCTCAATGGCAGGCTGGTCTCAGTAATGTAAGAAAATCCCTTTGATAAATCGCCACATTACTCACGTGCCAAACAACAGGGTGTAATTTGTGGAGAAATTATCGGACTTTTTATCAATGGTTACGTTTCTGAGCGATTTGGTTACCGAAAGACAGTTATGACTTGTTTGATCTTTCTCATCGGTTTGATCACAATCTTCTTTATGGCCCAGAATGTTGTTGAACTATTAGTTGCCGAAATTCTATGCGGTATTGTAAGTTTTCTCCCATTTTCAGCTTGGCTATGAGTACACATAACTAACTTGCTATAGCCATGGGGAATGTTCCAAACTCGTGAGTTTGGATTGAACTTGTAACCCTCGAGTAATTACTAATATATTTCTAGTGACTATTACTTATGCCTCAGAAGTTTGCCCAGTTGCTCTTCGTGGATACCTTACAACCTACGTTAATTTCTGCTGGGGTCTTGGACAAGTCATTGGTATTGGAGTTATCAAGAGCATGTTGCCACGAGATGATGAGTGGTCGTACAGGTATATTCCACTCTTAGTTGCGTCTATTCTAGTTGAACCGCGATTGGCTAACATTATCATAGAATTCCGTACGCTCTGCAGTGGATGTGGCCTGTACCACTTCTAATCGGAGTCGCCATGGCACCTGAATCTCCATGGTGGCTTGTCCGTAAAGGCAGGGTTGAGGACGCAAAGAAGGCTCTTCTCCGTCTTACCAGTTTGAACCGAGAAACCGATTTTAACGCTGACGAGACCATTGCTATGATGCGTCATACCACTGCTTTGGAAGAGAACGTTAGTGTAACTCCGTACAAAATCCTCTGAACAATATACTGACACAATGCAGATTACCGCAGGAGCAAGCTACCTAGATTGCTTCAGAGGTACCGATCTCCGCCGTACCGAAATTGTCTGCATGGTGTGGGCCATCCAAAACCTTTCCGGAAATTCCTTCTCGGGATACTCAACTTACTTCCTCCAACAAGCCGGTCTGCCTAATGACAAAGCCTTCGATTTCACTATGGGTCAATACGGAATTAACATGGCAGGTGTATTCGGAGCCTGGTTCCTCATGACTCTTGGTCTCGGTCGAAGATCGCTTTATCTCTACGGTCTCTGCGGTCTCTTCACCATGCTTTTGATCATGGGTTTCCTCGGCTTGGTCCCGGATCGCGACGCAGGTTCTTTAGCTACCGGCTCAATCATGTTGGTATGGGCCGCTTGTTATCAACTCAGTGTCGGTACAGTTTGCTACTCTCTCGTTGCCGAGCTCTCCACTCGTCGTCTGCAAATCAAGACGGTCGTGCTTGGACGAAATCTCTACAACGTTGTAGGAATAATTGCCGCCGTTCTCACTCCTTACATGCTTAACCCTGGAGCTTGGGACTGGGGCAACTATGCAGGCTTTTTCTGGGCCGGTATCTGCTTCTTGTGTATTATTTATGTTTACTTTAGACTTCCTGAGCCAGCGGGTCGGACGTTTGCTGAACTCGACTTGTTGTTCGAGAGAGGCGTTAGTGCGAGAGATTTCTCTAAGACGAACGTCGATGTATTTGATGAGTCGATCGCGGGGAGTGTGATGGAACATGCTGGGGGGGAGAAGAAGTAGACGCAGTAACTTTTTAATGATAAGGAGGCATGAAGAAATGTATTTATGTTATGGATTAGGCATGGAAACTCGTACGTCGAGTTTAAGTCACGTACCGAGGACAGAAGACCATTAGTTTATCTATAGACGGTCTATTCAATACGGTGCAGTGTTATTAGACGATGAATTATGGATATAAGTATGAGATATGTCTTCAATGTGGGATATTACCGGCGGCGATGCTGGGGAGTTGTATTAGGAAGCATAGCGCAGCATGAATAGCGGCTACATAACCTTAAACTTTAATAATAAAACTTCCTTAAAACTTCCTGTTCATCTCCGTTCCCATCGTCTTATTCTTACACCATGTTCCTGAACCTTGACGCAGCCGAACTCGCATTAACCTTATACCGAAAGTCTTTCCCCTTTAAGGTCCGGAACCTACACTTGAAACGGCGTATATGAATTAGGGGGGGGGAGTAGCAATCAGGCAGTTTGCAGACACTGTGGTACTCCGTACAATAATGCCTAATCAATCCACCCCCATTTACTCCCTCCAGTCCCCATCTGTTTTCCCCAACCCCCCCATCCACTATTCCCCGCTCCCCCAAGCAACGCTAGCCCACGAGGACTCCGCACACGAGCCCCATAACCAAGCATACAAACACCGGCAAACGCCGACACAACGAAACTCTATGCCCACTCCCCCGCAAAGCATCGTTGATTCCCCCACAGTGTTCCTTGATAACAAACTTTTTCCCCGCATCTTGTCGGTTTCTTGTTATTTTCGGTAATGCAGTGGACAGGAGAAGTCGTGTCGTGGGGGTCTGTGGACTGTGGACTGTGGATGCCGAGTTTAGGCCTTTTGTGCTGGAGTGGGGGATGGGGGGTATGTGAGGGGGTTTGGTTTGGGAAGTGGATGTTTGGGGATTGTGGAAGGAATAGGTGGAAAGTTATGCAATTTCTGATGGCTCTTTGCGTTGTGTTTGGTTCGAGTGATTTGGAAAGGCCCGGGCCGGGGACACTTTGGAAAATTTTTGAATAGACTTCTTGGCTTTTGGCTCTTAGGGATGAAAATCTGTAGAATAACATAAACTAGTACTTCCTCAATGAGTCATATTAATAGTCTGGAGATGGATTCCAAGAGAACCGTTAAACCTGAGGTTTCGATGAAAACCTGTTCTACCTGAGCGTATGTGCGGAATGATTAGCAAAGTCAAAATCACTAAGAAAATCTTTAATGACAAGATAGAAGAATGAATAAGAACTATTTATTATGGCATCCAAGACAGGACATCGGTAGTAAGTGGATGATACTTGTAACCTACAAACCTACAAGGTACTTTGTACTTAAACAAGCCAGCGGGGTAGGTCCTCCAGGACTGGGGAGCGTAGAGAAAGAACGAATGACATCCTATTCCCAAACTTCAACTTCGGCATCTTGCGGCATGGGCAGTAGATCAAATAGATTGGGGACTTGGTGTCGAAAAGCTTATTTTCATGAAGAGATTTCTATAAATTCAACAGTAGATCCTCCTTGGATTTGAGAAAGCAGCAAAGGGGCGCATCGTGTGAGACTTCTCTCTTTCGTTTTCACGCATTTACTATTCAATCCTCGTTCTAAGGTGGAGTAAGTCCAACAACCTAAAAAAGCTGAATTTCTGGTTCTTGTATTCTTGCTTAGGGCTTCTTATACTTTGAGAATAAACGAAAGAATAAGAGTAAACAAGAGGTTCTTCTGTAATGTGCTATATAGCCGAAGCGTCAGAATCAAATACTCAACTACTCGAGTAGTACTTGAGTACTGCTTGAGTTGAGTGGAGTTACTTTGGCTGAGTAGGTGGTATTAAGAAGATTTGAGTAGTGATACCACTACTTAAGTACTACCTGAGTAGTAGAGTTACACTATATAAAGGCGCTTCACTTTACTAGGGTATGTGGGGTACGTTGTTTAGTACTCTTTAAGTACTGGCACCAGCATTACGAAGGCTCGAACCAATTTGGCATAACTGATTAAGTAGTACTCTACGGTATTCACGTACTCGGCGAGCAGATAAGAGTAGGATTGAAAAGCCCTTGGGTAGGGTTGAGTAGCACCTACTCTCCTCTACTCGACTCCTGTTTACTCGTAACAATAGCTGGGCTTCGGGGAAGGAAAAGTAAGTGCTAGAAGTCCTAGAAGGCGAGGGATCTAAGCTAATAAAGTACTATCGCTTCTGCGCACATTTAATGAAAAGTAAGTAAATTACACTGGCAAAACGTCACAAAAATACGAATAAAACCACTCACCACCTATAGATTAAAATCGTATAATGAGGTAAAGTAAGCCTTCAAGTAGGATATTTAGATAAGATAAAGTAGCTTTGAGAACTAGAAGTTTCTAGTTGGTGTGCTATTTAGAGACACGAGAATGAACTGCAAGAGGTTTGGGGAAGTGTTCATCCCATTGCTGTTGAGAAATCCTACTGGGTACAGGACGGGTTTGCTCTGATATAGGGGGGTACTTAGGTCGACGCACGCGCAACCCAAAACATCTCTTTTCCGCCTTCCGCCATCCCCCTTCACTGACCCAAACCCCGCCGCTTTAACCCCTCCATCCTCTAGGCCCCTGGATGCACCGCCGCAAAACAAAATTCTCTCTAAATGTCTAAATGAGACACCCGTTGTCAGCAAGGTTTATAAAAGTACAGTGGGCCGGGATCCTGCCCTGGTCAGTTGAGCTACCTTGTTACGAAAAACCAACTTCCTTCGGGTTGCAGAGTTTATCGGGGGTCTACGACTTTCTTTTTTACATTTCATTTTTAAATATATTTTTAAGGAGATTTAGGAGCGGTAATAAGGTGTATATGTTTTTAGAGGCTGAGGATTATATTCTAAGAGAGGAGAATAGGTTGAGGTAAGGAGAATAGGCAAGCCATGAGTTGAGTTCGCTTAAAGTAAAGCTCGCGTAAAGTGAAGTATGGGTCTAGGATTTCAGGCAAGCCAGCCCCATCCTCCTCCCCTGATCAGATTTGCAACAAAATCATGATCATGGAGGATTTTCTGAAGTGGAGTTTTGATGGTAAAGAGGGGATTCAAGGTTTTATGGCAGATTGAATCAAATGGGTGCGGGTAAGAATATGGACACGTAAATAGATACAACCAGAAAAGATAAATTTCTTACGTATCAATAGCGAACAAATACTTGGCAGCGAAGTGGTGATCTCGTGGAACTCTCCAGAATAGCCTGGTCTTATCACTCAGGTTAAATCCAAGTTTTCATTCCGCCCAACAGTTGGGATTTTCTTTCCATGTCCAACCTCTGTTAGCTGAGTTCAATCAATCTCCAGTGAGACGGACTTTCTTGGGGGCAGTTATTGAGCTCGAGTACTCCAAGATATGAACACATGGAAGTCTTAAGAACATATCGTTTAAACCGAAAAAACCTGATTTGCTAAATCCCACTATCAGAAGTGATGATATTCTCGTTGCAAATTAAGGACTCCTGAAGCTCAAAAAAAACCACAACTCCAGGGGCTTTCTGTTTGCTTTCAAAATGTTTCGAACATCACAGAGAGGTCGGTTGTAAACGTATTACGTATTGCGCACAATACTATACTCGTGAGCTTGACTTCTTATTTCTTTTTCCTGCAGGCAATTATTGATATATCACGTGAGAGGAGCTGCGCTTACTTAGTCATGTGACTTGTATTTCTTGACTGTTCTATTGCGAAGTTAAGCTCGCAGGATTTCTTTGAGATTAACTATGGTTAGTATTGTGTAAGTTTGATCTCATAATGAGTGTCTTGTGCTGGCTAGCAGTGAGGCTTTTGCGACACAGTTATCAATCCTATCACGGATTGAGAGATTGATGTCAACAAGCAAGTTCTAAAGACTATTTAAGTGAAATATAAGATCATTTTGTCAAAAATAACGTTTCATTTGAGTTAAACTTGGGGCCCTGAAAAACATCTTACATGTGAGAAAGAGCCATCTCTTAACCTTAATTTACTCTTGCAGCTTGAATTTCGCTCATCAAGGCAACGAAAAGCTGACTTAGATATTTGTAGAGGGACATCTTTACGTAAGTTTCATGATAACGCAACATTCTCACGAGTAAAGTCTATACTAACCATGATAATTTGTACAAGTTGTAGAATAATTCGATGATATCTTGGCCTATAAAACAAAATACATAACAATTCCTCCGGCGCTGAATCGAAGACTATGGTCACCACAAAATTCTTCACTTTAAACACAAGCCACATCGATCGCAAAATGTGAACCTCATAGAAAATATAACAGGACTGTTGAGTACAAAATCACCTACTAACGAAGTAAATACTTAGGTAACTACAACTATCTTCTAAACTGGAAATAGAAAATAAACTAAAATAGGATCAGGTAACTTGGAATTATATGTTGGCGCTCATGGGAACCAAGCAAAGTAGTAGTGGAGTTAATATGGACCTATGACATTTCGCATATGAAAATGATAGAAAATGCCCATTCTGCTGTTATACGAAGTAGCGTAGCCAATGCATATATTCTATTAAAGTTACTTGCTAAGGCAGATCTCCTCCACTTTGGTTAAGTTTGAACATGATAAGCTCAAGTGAAATGCCTCAAAGCTCAATTCCTTAGACAGCCAAGACATATTAATATTAAGCTTATCTAGTCAATCCATTGCGTCAAACACGCACAATGCCTAACACCGAGCCACAAAGTCTGCCTGGAGCGGAAGTCATTGGAAAGAGAAAATGAATTAAAAAGATCGTGAGGCGCTGAAAGACCGATTTTTTGAATTGAGCAGAGTACGGAGTACCGGTACTATTCGTATTCGATTCTGCACATCCATTGCCCGCGGGCAAGGCTGGTTTACGATTAGCGATCAGGGTCAAGTCGCGAACACTGCCCGGTGCTCCTGAAAATCCGGGTTTGATTGGCACAGGGCCCCTGAACATCGGACGGAACCCGAAGTATTTTTTACCATCAAGTTTCAACTCTAAATGGACTTTTGAGACTCCCGAGTAATGCCATGCCATCAGCGTGGAAGGTTGGCAAATACCGTACTAACTCGAGAGACTGAGAGAGGTCTAAAGTGTCGCGGGGGTATGGCAAATCTCCGCAGAAATCCATGCCGCAAGTGCCATTAAAAGGCCCCCAACTCAAGGCTGAGCCTCTTTAAATTTCACTTTTACACCTATTCTAGACATACTCAGAGTTCTACCTTGCTTAAAAAGCGCCTAAAAGAGAGTGGCAAGGGCAGTCTCAGGGGATTTTTGGTGTGTTCAACGCCACAAAACCAGGCGACATTTTGGACTTCTCTCTCGAGTTAGTACGGTAAGGAGAGAGCCTTTATCTGCCACTCTCTTGGGAGGATCCTTCGAATCGGGGGTTTTACTCCGGGCATGGAGATCGGCGAGCTTCATCCACACTCCAAACGTCAATTGTTATCATGTGGGGGTGGCCTGTATGAGAGTTTGCCATGGGAATTCTTTTTTAGAAACACTGTTTCCCAACGGGCTTTGTATAAGAGAGAGGTCCTCTCTGATGACTTTTTGGATTCCTCACCCGCTTCCTTCAGTTCTTTTTTGACACTTTTGGTTTCTTTTTTTTCTTTCTTTCTTTTCAGTTGCTTTTATTTCATTAGCAGCGTTACATTCTTTACAAATTACTAAATTGATTTCTATCACAATCCTTATTTCTTTACTGCCTCATTTACGACATCTCCACAAACGGTTTACTACGTCCCGCCTTGAATAATTGAGATTCAATCAACACATTCAATCGAATACATCCAATCACACCATGTTGGTCCCTAACGCCTTTGCCGCTGTGGCGGTTCTCTCCACTTTAGTTGCCGCACTACCACTTCCAGCGAACGATGCTGCCATGCTACAGCTCTCAGAGAGATCAGCACAACCGACAATAGTAACGGAAGTCGACGACGAGGGTCTTCTATCAAAGAGGGCGTTCAAATGGCCATGGGCAAAGATACCAGCAGGGCCAGTCTATGGACCAAAACCAAGACCAGCACACGCCTTGGGCGCTCCGCTCCCACTATACGCCAGACCACCAAACCCTGGAAACCCAAAATACTTCCCTGAGAAGAAGAAGTACGCGCCAGGATTAGGCTTGGGATTGCCAGCAAACGCGCCAGCTCTTCCACCTCTTCCTGTGAAGGCTGCACCTGTCAAGAGAGGCGAAGTCGTTGCCAATGAAGATACCGAAACCCTGGCCGCTCGTGGGTTCTCATCAATGGTAAAGCTCGCTGTTGCAAAAATCAACCCACCAAAGCCTCCTCCACGACCATATGGAGGATACCGTCAAACTAAGGGTGCTGTTCCAACTTGGAACAGTAAGGGTGCCTATGGCAAGCGAGAAGCTGCTGATGAAGACACCGAAACCCTGGCTGCTCGTGGTTTGGGAACAGCGGTAAAGGCCGCTGTTGTAAAACTCAGCCCAGTAAAAAAGGAACCTCCACACCCATACAGGGGATACATTCAGGTTAAGGGTGCTCATCCTACTTGGAACAGTAAGGGTGCCATGGGCAAGCGAACAGTTGCCGATGAGGATACCAATGCTCTTTTGGAGTAGAGAGGATGTTGTGGATGTTAGATGATACTTTAAATGAATATACCCTTTGCGCTTTCTATATTTCCGTTATGGACTGCTTTGCAATTTTCCCATTTATAATCATGTGATATACTTGCCTGTAAACAACCTTCCCTAGAAAGGAAGACCAGGAGATCTTTACATTACCCATAGAAGGTTGAATGCGCCGGAAAATATCAAGGCAAGAATATCTATTTGAGGGGTCTTCTTTTCGCGTATTCTGACTCAAAGAATCACGGGCTAACAAGGCTTGTAATCCTCAAGTAACAGTGACTTCCGTTCCCCACTCCCCTCATTGGAACAAGCTATATATGTTGAAATATATAGCATGTGAGGAGTGGGAGAAAGTCCTTGGTTGATTAGAGGGAAAGTCTCTAGCTTATATGCTTCTCACAAAGGGAGCCTGTTTTGTCCGTTTTGGGTATAGACGATTATATAATTTCAACAATATAATGTATTAACTTCATGCATAATATCATAAATAGCTTCAAACATTCACAAATATACATCAACTTCCCACCACGACGAACCATTCTTGGGAGAGCTCGTATTCCATGGAAGCCAAGAGATATATTTTTGGATTCAGACTAAACCCGTTTATAAAGGGCAACTCGGGAATCCACATAATCCATTAGTATTTTCAAGAGGCGGGGCAGTCCAAAATAACTTACGACTACGGTACCACAGCGTTTCAATCTGGGAAAGACTTCGTAACCCCAAGAGTCAGAGTAGTCTGTGGGAAGACAATGGTTTATCTCCTCCGAAACCCATTCCTGGGTTTGTGAATTTGCAGCAAGGTGGGTCAACAGGTTCATAAGGACAATAGAGGTTGTATCATTAGCAGCAAATGCATATAAAAATAGGTTGCTGAGAATCTCCTCTCGGGTGAGAGTAATCTTCTTGTTAGACTTCTCGTTCAATAAGTTCGCCAAAACCGGATTTTCCAGAGGTTTATCCTCTTCGCACGCTCGAACCAAGCGAGTTAATGTTGATTGTTGCTTTTCTCCTCCCTGATAAATACCATTTCGTCATCCATTTAGCCATGAATATAAGAACGGAAATTGGATACAGCAATTGCGGACTGTCCAAGATGCCGGAGCCCACCATGATTTCGGCCTTTTCTCGCCAAATATCCAAATATGAATGATAGAGGCCAATATTGTTTGGAACGAGCCTCGATTCACATATGAAGTGTCTTCAGTATGACCTCTTCCTTTCATATCACCGTAACCTTCAAAGGAATAGAATATGTTGAACAATGCAGCAGCAGGAACATTCAACACAATAACTTTAGTGTCTTGATGGGTTGTCCTGATCGGCTGCTCTGCACGTTGCGTCCAGTATTGGAGCATCCTACGTGATTGCTTCAATGACTCCTTCCCAACCACCTCGTGATTTTTCTCAGTAAAGGCGACGGCCTTTTCTTCCTTTACAGATGAGCTTGACTGTACCGATAGATTTTGGTACAAGTTCAAGGCCCCCTAGACCACTTATATTATGTGAAACGGGACGAAGTGTTTCTGGCAAAAACCACTCTAAAGAAGAGCATATATGTTGTGAACAACCTAAGTCGATTATCCAGTCTTTCGCAAGTGATTTATTAATTTGTATTAAAGGTCTTAAATGTGCCATAGCTACAGTAACTGTCTTAAAGTCGCTGACTTCATCACTTGTTCGTTATCGTTTATTAGTATATTGTTTTACAAGATGAGGGTATAGCGTTCGACAGTTTGTAGTATCGTGATATAACTTGTTATAGTGCGTATAGTACTTTTGTAGTCTGGTTTTAAGTACTTGATTTAGGTTAGAGGTCTTAGTGATTTTTGTGCTCGCCTGACGACCAGTGCCAGCTTTTGCGCTCAACGAGTAGGAATCAAATGACAAGGTTGTTTCTTTATCGAAGTCTTAAGCTACAGCATCATAAACAGTCTCGTCGTATTTAACTTTTATAAGGTCGTGATACAAGAGGTAATTAGCGTACTACTGTTTGTATGTAGGACCTAGTCCTTTGACAAATCTCTAGACATGTAGGGTATCGTAAATAGTAATAGTTGCGATATTAAGCAGTTCGACTTTAAGTTTATTCAGTTATTGTAAGTACTTAATAACATCCTTATAATCATAAAGTGTAAGGTTCTAATACTTGTCGTATAAGTTAGACAGGTGATTACTTCCGGATTCTTTATAGTTTTGTTCGAGATATTCGATGAGGATCTAGGGAGCTGGGTAAAGCTGGAAATGCTCTTGAACGCTATTATTAATACCCTTAGAGATGGTTTTAATAATAAATACGGTATAGGACTTCTTTTCTCTTTCCTAGTTTAGTCGATCCTAGACTCGTACAGGTGGTGGAACAAGTTGAAGATATGCTTCTATATTATCATACACAAAGGCCGCCTGTAGGTTCTTGCGCCATCGTGGATAATCCTTCTTAGAGTTTAACTTGTGAACTCTTTTAAGATACTTAAGACTGACTTACTTGAACTTCGTCATAGTGGGTAGAAGTTAAGTTATGATTTTAGGTGGTTATTTTTAAGGAAAAAATAGATTTTTAAGAAGGTTCTATTTAAGGGAAAAAATAGATTCTAAAGAAGTTCGTAAGGGAATCCTTATATATAAGGCAAGAATTGAGTTTGTTAAACTTCTAAATTGACTGTTAGATTTTTGAAGTCAAAGAATCGCCTCTTGTAGAGCTTGTAATGTTGTTCTTTCTTAAATTGAAGTGATGATTTGATTCTTGGATGAAGTTATAGAAGCAGGATTATCTCGAGGTATTTATGCTTGTGAAACTACGAGATATAAGCCGTGTCTTTTCTTCTGACCTTTGAACCTTTAGATAGAAATAATCCTCATCCGTGTTTGTAATTTGTGAATAGAGATAAGCCGCATCCGTACTTCTACTTTTAGATAGAATGAAGCTACATTCGTATTTGTGAGGATAGTGATAAGCCGCATCTGTACTTTTAGATAGAATGTAGCCGTATCTGTATTTGTAAGGATGGTGATAAGCCGCATCCGTAGAATGAAGCCGCATACAATTCTAGAGGCTGATATTAGTAATACTTATTAACGATTGTAGTGTACCTGTTGCGCTATTGCAATTCTACAATTCTGTTTTCGCCATAAGGCTGATTGTTGTGTGTTGCTTATTATCGTATGCGGAGGATTTGTAAAGATTTGTAATAAGGAACAGATACAGATAATAGAATAACATATTCTGCTTGCACGCAGTGGAAGCCGGGCTTATAACCTATTAAACTTAGGTATATGAAAGGTGGTAAAAGCCTTGAATATATTGAAGTGAGATCTAGCTAGATTATATGCTATATGGAACAAAGAGAGTTTGGTGTGGAAGACAAGATCACATGTGATCTTCAACAATATCATCAGCTGCAAACCCCGCTGCTGGCGCAACGTGAACTTCCCAGTACTTTGTGATTCCCTTCCCCATGCGACTCTTCTGTTCATCCGTTCTGGTATCATTCCCATACTGCTCATGAGTAACGCCAATATCAAGAACCCCTTTTCGCTTGCCTTCCTTGATATATTGTAGGAACTCCATGCTGACTCTGACATACTCTCTTAGACCCTCTTTTACATTGATTGTTGCCCCAGTGGTCCAAGAAAGAAGTAATGGCTCGATGAGAGGCGCGTCTGTGATACTAGGATGAGAAGTCTTCATCGAGGTCATGAACCAAGTTGCTCCAACACGCTTCAGCACTTCGCGGGCAATATCTCTAACGGTATCAAAGTGCGGGCGACCGTAAAAGATTGTATGGGCTTTTGACCAGGAATCGGAATGGACTATCATTAGTGGGACGTCGATGTTTGTATTAAGCCGTCCGGAGGACTTTCCAGGGTCAAATATGATGCCGCCAATAGCAGGATTGATACTCTTTCCTTCAGTCGGTGTCGTTTTGTTAGCAGTCTTCAAAGCTTGTAATGCACCTGTTGCGCCAAACGAATGCCCGGCAATAGCAAGATGTGAGAAGTCCAATCGATCACTCCAGTCCCACAAAAACTCTCCTTCCTTGCGATAGTTTGCTTTGAATATCGCGTCTCCCTCCCCAGCATTTATCTTTGACAATACCGAAATTGTCTCCTGTATTTCTGCGTCCCGAAACTCGAGTTTTTGAAATCTCCAAGCGTCATTCAAAGCCTCATCATCCAGCTCTTTTGGTTGTTCCAGTTGGTCGGATCGAAACAGCATCACGTTCTTCGTCTTCCCGTTGGGTAAATGTACTATAGATCCGGGGCAGCTGCCATCTCGATGTTCAATGGCTGCAACGACGACACCTCTGCTTGCAAGCTCGCCACAGTAGGCAGTATAGTCGGTACGGGAGCTCACGTCACCGTGCGAAAAAATCACGACTGGATACTGCTGGAGGTCGTCCTCAACAACTTCTTTGGAATGGCCAAGTAGAGGCACGTCGACCTTGGCCGGTATATCGATGCTGCTTGCCAATCCCCAAAGTGCAAAAGTAAATAAGCGCCTTCCAAAAAAGTTATTGAAATGAGCTGCTGTGGAATAGCCCTCAGCTATGAGACTAATTGGTCTTGGAAACCACTTGTGTTTGGGTTTAGTGCTCTTAATATCTTTTTCGGTCGGATAATAAAGACTAAACAGTACGGTGTCGAGTTGGAATGCAGGCTTGCCGTTTTTGAACACGGCGTCGTTGGTCTCTCGTGGTTCCTGGACTGGGACTTCGACGTCGATTACGCCTACCTGATGCATGCCAGTATACTTAGGTAGTTTGGAAGCAAAAAAAGGTGATCCGACGATATAGCAGTACAACACATAAATAAATATGGTGGATAGTAATATGTATCCTACAGTCAGTTTTGGTGTGAAAAGCGCGGTGGCGCTATATGCTCGGCGCTCGTCCATCCATCGTGGTCGTAAATCTGCCATCTTCCTCCTCAGGATTCGATTAAAGCGATGTAGTGGAGTACGAAGTGTCGTTGGTGTATTCTGTAACCACCTTGGCTGTATGCCATTGGAATCTTCTAATAAGAGTGGAAGAGGTGCGTCTGGGTCTGGATCTGGGTTCCCCGGGCGGTCATTTGCCTCATCGTCATAAAACCCTAGCTCAAAATCATCGTGGTATCGTGCCATCCTTTTCCGGCATTGTACTCATGGCATGAATTCTGGCTAATATTTGAGTTGAAGGGTTGATTGAAGTTGACATGACATGAGACCTGAGACCTTTCCGACTCATGATGTCATGGTTACTCAGCAGCCCAAGGGGCTAATCATGCGCTCGCTTAGCCCCTGCCAATATCTATTTATAGGCAATTCTCTCTTATGCATTGCATTAAGTTCACTTGCAATTGGTCAATGTTATACTTAAAACCCGAGGAACCGGTATACTCGTATATGAATACTGGATTTCAGGAAATGAACTGACAAATGGAATGTGTCGGTTAGAAAGCGATAGAACAATGTATCACGTGATGAGGACTACTTCAGTAAACAGCGGAATGCTGCAGACAAATTTGTACGTAAAACCCAGCACGTTGTGATCGTTTTCTTATTCACATTCTTTCTAATCCTTCTTAATTTGTGTCACAACTGAAATATGGGGTGCAGGATGGTCACGTCATAAAGCGGTACATGTAGGTATATCCCATATTCTGTACTTTCTCAAAATTGGTAGACAGAACGTCCTAATTGGGTTTTGCCCATTGATGAACGCCGATCAAATCCGTATGATGCTAGCGCCTCTACAAGTATAACCAAAATTGGGAAGTTCTACCTACCAGTTTTGAAATCTACACAGTACGGGATAAGCAGAGTTCCTCCTAATTCAGGCTTCTTGGAGCATTTTAACCACATAAAAACTCTCATTCTGTATACGATTCTCGGTCATATATATCAAATTCTGACAGCCGTGCTTATGAACAGTTAACCTTGTGGTTTCCATAACTTTCTTCGGGTCTGTGAATCCTTGACTTTGAATGAATCAAATTATGGTAAGGGTCTTCAACTCAGATGCTCTGAACAACTCTCCTTTTGCATCCACAGCTCCGATTTCTCCAGATATTATCAATGCCCCGATACGTTCATAATACTCGGGAAATTCAGGCGATCTTCTCAGAACAAGTGAAATTAATATCTCCTTTCTGCCTTGCTGGATTAGACTCATTCGCAGACAGAACACCGGGCTCGTAGGTTGAGTTTGTCCCGGGCCTTCAGAATCCAACAGATAGTCAGATTTTATTGGTAATCTCGTCTTCGAGGACGAGAAATAATGTACGATATTTTCCATTTCATTATGGATTTCGATCTCTCGTTCAAGTATACCATTCGTCACTAATCCAGAGATGGTAAGCAGTCCCTGAGAGATGGATGCAAATTCATCAACACCCGACAATTTAACCTCGCACTTTTGAATATCGCAGAAGTGTTCACAAGGTAGTTGGTCTTCGAAGTCGATTTCTTCAATGTCGGTGAAAAAGATCTCATCCCAGTAAGAAACCCATGTTTCAACGCTGGCCCATGACCATGATGGCGCATTGGAGGGGGATGGTCTGGGCTTCTTTTCCTTGGTTGTAGTGCGAACTATCCAAAGCAGATCGTCCTGTAAGGTCTGTTCCCAAAGCCCAGCTAGATATTTTGATTTCCGTCCAGAAGCCAATTGTTTAGCCAGCCCACTTATTGCAGGTAAACGATCTTTTGACTTGGTCAGGAGGAGCGCTGTGTAGGAGCAGACCATTGTACGCCACAAACGTGCTCCGTGATACTCGATTTCATTTTTCATTTCTTCTTGGCCACTCCGGTACATCTCCAGCGTTTCTGAGTACTCAACCTTTATCAGAGGAGCCGAAGTACCGGGAGTCGAGACTTGGAGTCGAATAGAATCGCATTCGCACTGAATACTGGATTTGCATTCGAAAAACATTTCGTAACGACTAAAGTGAAGAGTGCGAGTTGAGAGCATACGTTCTTGATAAACCCATGCCCTAGTCAACAGTGGCGAATACATCGTTGTAGGGTTGCCATCGATCAAGGATTTGGACCCATTGGATGAAAGGTCCTCTATTGAGTATGTCGCTTCAATATGATGATCGATTCTTTCTCTAAAGTAAAGACGAAATTCCTCCCCGTCGGGCGACTTTCCGAAGACCCCGCAGTCTTCCGTGGGCGAGAATATGCCGCCTGCACCATTGGCAGAATGAGTTGCTGCAATTGTCAGAAAGCCATGACTGTATACAGAAGCCATCTTCGCTGACTCAATTGCCCAGTCTTGCGCGTCATCTTGAATGATACATAGAGAATCTATCCAAATGTAATCAAAGCCAAGTGCTCTAGTAAGGGAAATGGCATCGCGGAAGGTTCTTGACAAATCATCCCATGCTATAGTCTTTTTACGGTCTTCAAGCGTCGATTTGGTTGTTGTGATGATCTGAGCGAGACCCCAACAATGGCTGAGACAAAGGTATTTGCCTTTTCTTCCCTCCGTTTCCCACAACTTGACAATTCCATCTTCAAGTCCGACATCAACCACACGAGTTGGAAGCTCCGGCTGTTCCACGTAATCACAGAAACTTTCGTGGTGGTATGTAACACATTCAGCTATCCAGCCTTTTAAGGTTACAAGGGCCATGAAAGAATCTGTTGCTGGTGAAGTCCTTTTGGAAACCGCAATGTAATCCCAAGAATCTGGAATGGGGCAGTCCTCACTCTCCGTAGCAAATATTTCCACCTCAAAACGCTTCCCGTTTTTCAATTGAAAGGTGACTGTCTTGCCCGAGTCTGACTCTTCGACAAGGTCAATACATGTTGGGTAGAAGAATCGGAGACTTGCATTGAGAACCTCTGATTCTTGGATTCCATGTCGCTTGAAACATTCAAGACATCCGGATTGTATTATTTTGCAACAATAGCATGAAATTGCTGAGGTTCGAAGCTCTTCCAACGTGAAACTGGGGACGATGTGGTTGCGATTTTCGATGAGTCCGGCACGTACTCGCTTCTTTCTGTCTTCACCTGTCACGATTTTATATTTCCCCTGGAATTGGTTGCAGATTATGCATTTCATCTTCGTACAATACGCAGGGAGAAATTTGCTATGTTGTTGCAAAGTGGAAGGACTGGTGAGTGTCAAATTCCTGCGAATAAAAACCAATTATGGCCCCCTGTATTTTTGGGGGCCATCCACTGTGCCGTGAAAAACGAAGCCCCACTTATTGTTTCTGGACGAACTTCAAATCTTCAGATATCCAGTGGACAGTAATTTGGTTCTCGCAGAGGGTGCAAAAAACTGCCGGCCATTAATTTCCAACCGTTATAAGATAAAAATAACTGTTATGTCGGCATCGTCAGATGAATTACTATCTTGGACTCTAATTGTTCTATGCCTTCTCAAATAATGAGGTTAGGAACAAAGAGCAAGATGCTGCTTTAACAACGAGTTTTGGCTCAATAGTCCACCTATAGAACGACTCGCACCTATCCAATGTGCGACGAGTGCAGCACCCAAGAGTCTTGGGATAAGCAGCCCATATTCTGCATGTGACTAAAGTCAACTCTAGGTGACAGCTATTCCGTCCTGGGAAATATCGTTTTCAATATTATAACCCGTTCTGTGTGTTCTTCGAATCTACAAATGCAGCAACGTCGCACAAGTTTCTCTCGGGCAGTTACCGTTCTGTCACCCTTCTTTCTGCATACTATAGCCGAGTTGGGAAATCCCAGTGTCTCAATGTATGATTTGCGTCCAACCATCTTGGCATTATGTATTTGCATGCCACTTCTCGCCATACTTGCTGTCGCGCTTCGCTTTCAAGCACGACGTGTGCAAAAGTTGAAGTTGAAACGTGATGACTACACAATATTTATTGCATTGGTATTTTATGTCTCATCTGAATAGGTTGTCAACACGGTCCTTACTATGCACTTAGGTTTTGGCTATTGCTCTTGCCGTCGACTTAATAATTGGTCTGCTACAAACTGCTATTTGGATAACTATAAACTAAATGTCTCAATACAGGTTGTCAATTAGGAAGGCTTGGTGCGCCTCTGACTGATAGAAGAGGGGGCAGAGACGACGAATACCCGAATCCTGGGACCTGGTTTACCAGTTGGGGGAAGGCGAGTAATAATCTTCCTAACGTATCCATACATTATCGTCGTCAGGAGAGACCTAACACATTGATCAACAGACAGTTTTTGCTTCTCAACTACTTTGGACTCCTTGTATAGGGTTCACGAGAATAAGCATCCTCCTATTCTATTCCAGGGTATTTGGGAAAAAGTTTAGACGGACCGTAATCGGGATGTCCTGTTGGGTTTGTCTCTTGATGATAGCCTTTGATGCAGCGAGTTTTTGTAAGTGTGGAAACCAGCCTTAATTCCCGAGCACCGCGTTGGGTACATAAAGAAGAGCTGTTGCTAATAACCAAAGTCAAATGCGACCCTATTCCAGATGCATGGGCATTCCGACCATATGGTGAAAATTGTTCAGCAGACCAACTCGTATATCTCATAGGGGCTGGGCTCGATATCTTGACAAATAGTACGTTGACACTCTTTCTTGTTTCCTGCAGATGTATTGACTTTACCAGCTATTATTCTTTTAATTCCGATTCGCCAAGTCTCAAAACTACAAATGTCCAAAGCGCACAGAAATTCGGTCATTGGGATCTTTTTGATGGGCTTCTTCATCATAATAATCGATATTATACGTCTGGTGTTTGGTGTTCTATCATTATATCAACCTGTAACAGATATTATATGTGAGTACCTGCACCTTTTATTGTCTCTGTGGTAAACTAATCAAGCAAGATAACGCCTCCCACCCTCTTTACTGGGGAATGATAGAAGCCTGTGTGGGTATCATTAGCGCGTGTCTCCCAACATTCCGGCCACTTTCTCGAATCTATTTTATCCAAAATACCGAGAGTACGCGTCGGGGAATTTCATCCCTGTTTAGCTTCAGGCAGCCTCACATATCTGCTAGTCACAATCACCGAGAAGATGCTTGTGAGAGGCCTTCTGATGGTAAAAATATTGAAGGCCTTGGGGTTTCTATCATGTCTGCGCAAGATGGTCCAACAAATCAAAATGCCAGGGAAAAGTCTCGCCCAGAAGCTCTGCACATGGATACAATTCTCAAGCAATCGGACGGGAGCATGGTGACAAAAGAGGTCTCTGTCGGATCGGAGCAGGTTTGAGTGCAATCCTTTGGTGGTAATGAAAGGTCCACAAATGTTTAATGTTTAATTATTCACGAATCCCAGCTTGGGGTCAAGAATATCATGTACTCGATTAATAAAGATTGCATATTGGAACACTGCGTCCTTGTCCTCCTTGTCCCTATGAAGCATTATCTGTGGTAGAAATGCGAAATGCTCAACCTCTGCAAACCTTTGACATTGATCTTGTATCTCTTATTTGTGGTCGCTAAAAAGCCTATGCCTACAATAACATAATATTAAAAAGCATCATGCTACATATAGTTGTTACTGGAACAACAAATTCTGTCAGATACACGGGACCCCTAGCACGTGATACTACAACAATATTACTGCAAAAAAAAAAGATTACTGTACCTACTAAAAAAACTGCAAAAAAACCTCCGGCCAGGTTCAAATACCAGACTAACTGAATTTTTGATTTTTTTCTCCAGTGCCGGACCCCTACCCTCGATATTACTTCCACGAAACAGTTTAAGGTATTTATTAGACACCTCCCTGACTGGGCCAGGCGCCAGAATCCCAGTTTTGATGGTGGTGGATGTGTTATTTAGATATTTAATGGTATTTTTGATGGATTTGTGGGGGGTTGTGGGTTTGTGGCGGAAGCTGGGGGTTTTGGTTGGTGGGATTGCTTCGGGGGTTTATTGAGGTGGCTATTCACTCTCCCCTATATCTGGAACAATCTAACCAAAGCCCCTATTCGCTTAAAAGTTTAAATTGCTTCAACGCAACAAACCTGTTGACCGAAACTTCATCCTGAGATATGTAACTGCCAATTCAAACAAAAAAATAAGTACACTGCCAAATTTGTACCCGAAGCTAACTTCCAGCATAAGAAAAAGTCGATTCCTCGAGGGAAATGTGTTGATTCTGAGCGTTTCTTCAAATAATGGTTGCAAAGTGAAAGACTTCCGAATTCACGTACAACCCATGACCCCCTTATAAATATAATTTAAGCGAGCGACTCAACAACAACTACCTATCTCTACACCAGCGGAACCATCACGAATAAAAATTCCTCCCTCCAGGAAATCTATTCTTCATAAAATCAAATGAAAAAGTAGGAATTGTCCCAGTCCTTTGAACAGCACTGCTTTATTTCAATTAATCCATGTTCTCAAGTACACCTAGAAGTTTTACAAAAGCGGGCGATTTAAAGGTATATACAAGAAGTCTTGTCTAGGACTCGCGGGTATTGAGCGTATAATACTGAGGTTCACGGGATTAGCGCAAAATGAGAAGCGAAAAGTAGAGAGGAAGCCTCCCCTATGGAATCTATTTATTTGGTTGTATTAGCTACTATTTTATTGGAAATCCTATGCGAGCATATGACAGTACATTGCGCTCTCACTAGTTTAAACCAAACTTAAATTTCCATTTTCCGTATGGCAGTGCATATCTTCAACTACATCTAGATCACGCCACAGCCGAATTAGCCCACGCGGCTGAAGTTAGTCCCAACACTATGTTGTAGATCTCGGCACCTTATCCGAAGGCTACCCGAGCAGTTGGCGTTCTCTAGCTATCGATCTGTCAGAGTACAGTCTAGTCTTCCGTGGCTATACATATCTTAGTTTATTCCCGGGATTCCAGCTGTTTTTCACAAGATGCGGAGGGAGGTAGATTGACGTAAATGGCAGCCATTAGATTATAAACCGCTATGTACTCAAGTATCCCCCGCTCTTCATTCAAGGTCCCTAATCCCATATATATAAACTAATAAACCCCTCTCTCAATATCCGATATACACACAATTCCACCTCCCCATCCACACTATCAAACAAAAGACCCAAAAACCTCACCCACAAAAATGAAATCCACCCTCCTCCTCATCCCCCTCCTCACAACCCTCACCCACGCCCAAACAACAATCAACATAGACACCTGCGGCGGCAGCGTCTTCAACAACTACTGCTGCGTAAACGGCCAATTCTCCGGACCCGCAATATCCTCATTCCTCTCCTCATTTTCCTCCCGGGAGTCCTCACGTGCAGAATCCTTCTCTTTACGCGAATCCTCATTCTCCTCATCCTTATCCTCTCGCCTGGCATCGATCACTTCACGGACGGAAGATCTCGCTGCCGCCGTCACACAATCACCCTGGAGTCCCGACAACGAAAACGAAAACTTCGACAAGAGACGTGAAGGAGCAAGGGAAGCACCAGTGACAGCACGAGCAATTTTGGAGAAGAGAGTTATTACCACGGAGGTAGCGCCAGGTCTAACATGTATTGGGGATTCAGTCCGGACGCTTTCCGCGGGTGTTAGTGAGAGTGGTAGGACTTTCACTAGGACCTCGAGTCCAGATCCGACCCCGCTTAATGGGATTGGGCCTGGGGGGAGCGCTGAGACCTCGATATCTAGCGCTAGGGGAGCGGTTGTTACGAATGTGCCGTGCGCGGGAGTTGTGTTAGTGGGCGGTGCGGCGGTGGCTTTTGCTTATGGGGTTATGTAAGGTGTTGGTATTTGTTTGAATGGGCGAGGTGGTATTTAAGGTTGTGGTATCTTTGAGGATGTTGCGAGGTGTGTGATGTAATGTAATGTGATAATATGGACTCAATCTTCGTGGAATTGTAGCCTTTACGCACTTAATTTGAATATCAACTCATCTTCTCGAAAATCCTGTACCTTCGCCAACTCCTGGGACATCTTCATGATCATCAGCGAGAGAGGAGAAAAAAAGAACTGGTATCATTTCATAAGAACCCCTATAAACATTCGATCCATGTCCATGCATGTCCTCTTCAATCAAGAAAGAATCCAAGAAATCGTCGGCAAAAAATACACACCACACCATCAACCTATGTAATCTTACGTACCTAGTTTCGGTACCCAAACGCCTTATTTCCGTCCCCAAATCCCCCCTCATCACCTATCACCTATCATAACCCAGTCATTTCTCTCCCCTCTCTTTCCATTTAAACCCTTTCCCATATTATTCTTGTTTACTCTCTCATCCCTCTATCCCTCTTACCTCCCACCCAACCCCCTAGCCCTTCCCCCCTCAACAATAACCTGCTCATCCACCCTCTTCGCCAACTCCTCCGGCGTCCCATACTCCAGTCGTTTCCACGTGACAATCTTAGCCGCATTCATATCGATATCAAACATGCGAATGCGTCTATGATACCCTCCGTATCCACCGTATCCACCGAACCCGGCGCCGCCTCCGTAGCACATCCATAAAGCCGGGTTGCCAGATTTATCAGGGGAGAGGGAGCAGTACTCATTTGCGTGGTCGCTAAAGGACTTTTGTTAGACAGGGAAGAAAAAGGAGGGCGCAAAGGATGTACTTACTGTCCACAACTAACCATAACAACCCCCTTCTCCACCAACGCATCCCGGAACCCAGAATTGAACCCTGGAGCCGTAACACGTTCCCTCCACTCCCCAACGCGCGGCAACTCCGCATTCCCATACTCAGGAAGCGGAATATGAATAAACGCAAGATCCATATGAATATGCGTAAATTTCTCATGGGCGGTCTTCAACGAATCCGCCGTATTTTTGAACCACTCGATTTGATTTTTCTTCAGCCAGTCGTAGCCTTTGAATGTGTGTTCGTCGGGAGAATATGCGTGGGTATCTAACAAATAAATGGTAAGGGCTGAGTGTTTGGAGTTGCCCATGGAGAGGACTTCGACGTAGTAGTTTCCTACTCCGTCGATGTTGTCGGGCCCGGCTTCTGAGAGGGAGTAGGGGAGGGTTTCAATTAGAGCCATTTGTTGGGCTCGGGGGAGGGAGCCTTCATCATCGTGGTTACCGAATATGGAGGCGTAGGGGATTTTACGTTTGACGAGTAATTCGGCGTATTTGAAAATGGCCTGACATAGTTAGTTCCCTGCTATATAAGATAAACAATCGACTTACACTCTGTGCATCTGGAGCTGTCTCCCCATTAACCTGATCACCACTCAACACAACCAAATCAGGCTTCTCCTCATCCAGTAACCTCGCAATGAATTGCAGCGTCCTAGTATCCGCCTCACACTTTCCCCCATCGTGCCCCGCTGGCATAGGATCTCTGCAATGACCAGTCCCTGTACTAAAATGTATATCTGCCAACTGCATAATCTTAAACTTCCCATCCGAATTAATCCTGGGGGTAATTTTGGCCGGCTGCCCAGGTTTCCCCCTCCTCACACTAAGTCTCGCCTCATGCAATTCCCCCGCAACATCCAACAACAACGGTCGATCGACTGTTTCCCACCCAGGCCGTGGATCAACAGCATCCGCACCGAACAACACATCCACGGCCGTAATGGCCTTCGAAGAATCACTCGCCGATTTCTTCGAAGAGCGCTTTAACCACAAACCCCCAGGTCTCGACTCCCACCTCGCATTCTCCTCTCCCTTCTCCCCATTCGTGGGATCCAGACGTCCAACTTTGATATCGACAATAACTTTATCATCACTCGAAAGTTCCTCTTCCTTCTTCCTCTTCACATGCACGTATGCACTCGAGACCCAGCCACTGCCAAGATACAAATCCTTCTCAATCCGATGCCAGATATCCGCATCGAGTTTACAACTCGTGAAGAGATTGATGGTTGAGCACTTCGTCACGGTGATATCGGTGATCAGCAGACCGGGGTGGTGCGCCGGCATCACCTTATGGATTGCGGAGGGGAGGACTCGGAATCGGTTGTCGAGGAAGAAGACGACGATGATGGTTACTACGGCCAATGCTCCGAGCTGGCATATCGTCCGTACCTGATTAAGAAATTAGCTATGCATCCAGATAGTAGAAAGGGATATCATATACGTACAATCCTTCTCGTCATCTTGGGTCCTTGGTGCCCGCGTGGCTGTGCGGGCTAAAGCTCTGATGCGGTGCTATCTATGAGGAGCGGGAAGCAAGATCTGTATCTGGCAATGCTGGTCCATGTATGCGGAAATCATAAAAGTCCGTTAGACGCGCATATCTCTGAAGACTATGCTCGATGAAAGAAAATAAAAAAGAGAATCGTAAGTAGAACAAAGTATCCGGGTCGTACGTAGTAGTAGTCAACGTCTCGTAGGTACAAACAAAGAGGTGGAGATGGCGAAAGCTAAAGGGGTGCCAGCGCGTGTTCCGTCAACGCCAGTGCGGTGCCAGCTAAAAAGTGGTCAGGTTTCCCCAGATTTTCAAGGTTCAGCCTCATTTCACCTCCCGCGGTCCGCTCAACATCCCTGGAGCCATTGAGGTCTCGTGACGAGGCCCCCTTTTTTATCAGATCTGTCATATCTTCTCCAGCATGATTTGCCTTATGTTAGTATAAAAATATTATATATAGCGAGTTATATACGAGACGCAATTCGCGATCAACTATAGGTAATTATACAATTGGGATCTTGTCCCGGGGGTTATATATCTAGGTCGATGTAATCATCTACAGTAAAATACATTGAGCTCTGAAGAGCTAGAGTGGGATTCCAACGCCCATCAATCCTGTCGATACAAAGTAGGTACCTATGCAAAGCATACAAAGTCCGCAGTCCTACAAATATACCGCAAAGGGTTATCATACAACCGGTCATAGATCTTCTGCACAAATAGCTGGTGTCAACTAAGTTAGCGAATAAAGTGGATCCTTACCCTCACTCATCTTTCTCACTCAAACCTTCACGCTCCTCCAGCTTTTCATCAGCAGGTTGGCGATTCGACCTCTCCCGCGTACCAGTCTCCATGTTAGTCATCTTTGTCCACTGCCCAACGAAACCCCCTCCTTGAACCCTCTCCCCAACCTTTGGTCTGCACACCATCTCCCATTCCTCGCCACTCCCCTTCACAACATCGGCTTCCTTCTCAACTTCAGTCTCCTTCTCAACTTCAGTCTCCTTCTCAACTTCAGTCTTCTTCTCAAGTTCAGTCTCCTCCTCAACTTCTGCCTCCTTCTCAAGTTCAGTCTCCTCCTCAATTTCTGCCTCCTTCTCAACTCCAGTCTTCTCACCATCCTCTCTACCCTCTCCACTCATATCTACATCAACCTTTTTCAGGTCCCTCCGCGCATTCATCTCCGCCAAACAAGCCCTCGTCCTCACAGGTCTAACATCCCACTCTCTCCCCCCAACCCCCACCACACCACCAAGCTCCACAACTTTATCAAGAAACATAGGGAGTTGCTTTTCCTTACAATACAAAACAGATTTGTTAATCTGCGTAATCTGTGGCGCAAAGATAAGTAACGAACCATTGGGTTTCAGCGCCTTGCTAATGATTTCGATATACTCATGACAACTCGGCAGATCAAGAATCGCATGATTAAGGAAGGGAACGTCCTTGGACTCGGCAAGACGGGCAGAGAGGTAATCAATTATGGTACCGGTGTGGAAATCGATATTATGGTAATACATCCCCTTTCGAAAGGATTTGATCATATTTTCTGCGTGAGCGGAGTATGCTTTTGAAAGGTCGAGTGTATGAATTACCGCCCTCCGATTCGATTTCCAGGTCTCGTACGCCTCACCTTCAGAATCTGCAATTTCCTTCTCCGTCGGTGGCGTACTATTCGCAGCATGTATCGCCCTCGACAAATTCATCGTAAAAGCACCATGACCCGTCCCCGCTTCAAAAATCTCCAATCTCCCACCATCATCATCTTCCTCAACCGTGCCCGGTGTCGTGGGATGCAAATCCAACAAAGCAAGCGTCGCAACAGCATCCGAGGAATAAATCGGGGTGACAAGTCTCTTGCTTAGATCTGTATACTCCGCCATAGTCGGTCGTCGCAATCTATATTCTGCCCCGCGTCTTGAGCGCACTGTTCCTCTGAGACTGCGACCCATGATCCAGTCGTGGGATAATTTGTCTCTTGCGGTGCTTAGTTTTATGTTTCCTCGTGGTTGGAGGGGTTGGGTGAGGATGGAATCGGCACGGACGCGCTTGCTGCTGATTCTTTCGAGGAGGACGATGTCATTTTCTGTTATTCAATGTTAATATCAGAGATAATGTAGGTACGTAGTGGGGGAATATGGACCCTCAATTATGCCATTGGAGAATGCTCGCCGGTGAGAACATTGTGGAAATTGTGATTTTAGAATTATGCGCCGCGGGAGCAGTGATCGAGGGAGGCGTATGTTCATGGTTGGGAGAATATATGTGAATAGCTTCAAGTACTAACTAAGTATTCGTACTGTACCTGTCGCATCATCCTTCAAAAGCCCAAAAAAATATTGATACATCAGGGATATTTTAGCGAACCAGCGGCAATGTTCCGCTGTCTGGGATCGCTGCAAGGATGTAGTTGGGTCATCTACCTCGGTACTTATCACAAGGAATGGAACCTTACTCGAGTACTCAAGTAGCTCAAAGCTCCAAGTCTGAAAGTTTATAAGAAACAACACCACATCAACAACACCGCCTTTCACTGCCACATCAAGGAAACCAAGATGCCAACAACAGAAGAAGGCATCCATCGCATCGGCGACCATGACCTCTACACCAAGAGCTGGCTGGTAAGTTTCCTTCTTCTCTCTTCCCTCGTTCCTCACTCTCGTTCAACATGACGTCGTGTCGATGTTGAAACATCTACGAATGTCACCGTTCTTTGCGTAAGACCCTATAGGCAACACGAATTCTCGAAAGCTTTTAAACAATACAATTTAAATCCGAATCTTATGCCACTGGCCTGCAAATCAAGAACCCCGTTATCCTGGCTCGACATTTCGACTCAACCCTCCCTTGCTGTCCTCCAATTCGCAGAAGCTAACCCATCCCAGCCCGACACACCAGCAATCGCAAAAATAATCTTCATCCACGGCTTCAACGACCACATAAACCGATACTATGACCTCTTCCCCACCCTCGCCGCACGAGGAATCTCAGTCCACGGCTTCGACCAACGAGGCTGGGGACAATCCGTCAAATCCTCCTCACACGCTGGTCTAACCGGGCCAACAAGCCTCGTAATATCCGACATCGCTTCATTCATCAAAACCCATCTTCCCTCTCAGATCCCCATCTTTGTGATGGGCCACTCCATGGGCGGCGGCGAGGCAATAATATTAGCCAGCGACCCGAAATACCAGGACTTGATGACCAACATTCGGGGATGGATCTTGGAAAGTCCGTTTATTGCATTCCCCAAGGGCTTTGAACCCAGCGGTGTTACCGTTTTCTTTGGGCGTTTGGCGGGGAGGTTATTACCTAAGATGAAGAAACTTGCGCCGTTGCCGCCGGAGAATTTGACGCGGGACCCGGCGGTTATTGCGTCAATCAAGGAGGACAAATTACTCCACGACACTGGAACTCTTGAGGGTCTGAGCGGGATGCTCGATAGAACGGCGGCGTTGAACCAAGGGAAGACGAGGCTTAATAAGGGTGTTAGGAGTCTCTGGTTAGGTCATGGAACGGAGGATATGGGGACGAGTTATGAGGCGAGTAAGAAATGGTTTGAGCAGCAGAAGGGAGTGGAGGATAAGGAGTTTAAGAGTTATGAGGGGTGGTATCATCAATTGCATGCTGATCTACCCGATAATAGGGATGTGTTTGCGAAGGATGTTGGGGATTGGATATTGGCGAGGGTTGGGGAGGACGCGGGGGTTAAGCCGAGTTCGAAATTGTGATTGTTACGATACCCGGATGTATAATGGTTTATGTGCATTGGTTTCTGGATTTACGTTTGATTATTTGGTATATATTTTATATACACTATCCTACAATATTTTCTATCGAGGATCGATGTTTTTGTGTTCCGCTAAGTAGCATTGCAGCCACCAGAGTCGCATCTGCAACCCAAGCGTCATATTCTTACTCTTGATTTTGATGATAGGGTTATCGAAGATACTCGGCTTCCCTTTACCCTTGTACTCCCTCAGGTCCTGTAACTTGTCCTTCCCAAGTAACGTCTGCAGGTTATGCAATGGCACTTTACCTCCCCCAAGTTTGAATGAGGCGAACTCCCCAGGAGGCTCTACATCCCCGCCCTTCTCAACTGGCTTCGTCCACATAAACACCACTTTTCTTGACGAAGAGGGACCCAGTGCCGTTGTCCAGTTATCAAATCCACTTAGATAAACATGTCGTTTCTGGGAATCGAGGTTGCAGAGCATCTCAAATAACCGTCTCCTCGCAAGCTCAAGGATGAATTCGGGCATATCCTCCCTCCAATGCGCCTGGAAAAAGATCTTCCTGAGATGATCCCGTTGACTCATACGCGGCGGTAGGAGACGACCAAGAGGTTTGTTTCCAAAACCTGCTTTTGAATCGTTAAGAGAGCCCATCATGCGATAGGACGCTAGCGTCCAGATACTTGGGCCTATGCGTCTCTCGCTGTCCTTGTTCGGGTTCTGGGTCAGCTGTCGGTCCTGCCAGAGGGTGTTTAGGTCGCTCCTTGGGCCGTCTGTGAAGGAGTGTTGGACCAGGGCATCTTTTTTGGGCAGCTTTGTCTTTCTTTGTTCGAGAAAGACACCCCGAGGGACATAGGTTGGGTTTCCTGTATTGGGATGCGCGGCTATTTGAACATCTTGCAAGAAGAAATTGGGCATGGGGCTGCGAGTGATTTTACATAGTCGGACTGGAGTCGCGAGGGCGATGGCATATGGGTTCGTAGCTAGTCTTCGTTGGAAGAGTGTCGGTTCTTTGCTGGGAATTGGCTTCGGTATTTGGTGTTTCTGTCGTGCGGCCAGAAATTCAGGGTCCATGAGAGGGGATATCGGGAATTTGGGAGGTTTCCATCCTCCTCGAATGTTGGAGGCATCGTTGAAATCCGAATCTTCTTCCACTGTTTCAATTACAGACTCGGCGAACCCATCGAGATCTAATTCTTCGAATGGCGATGCGATCGTATCGCTTTCAATTCGTCTCAATGGAAGCGCATCTTCTGTAGGTGCTTGATCGGAAAGCCATCGTTGCGAGGAGCAGAGTGATCGCGCCGGAGGGAAGTTGAGAGGAAGAGATGAATACCCTGCGAGAGTGCGGCGTCTAAAGATCGCCAATATGGACATCCCACATGATATTCCAATTGTGTGCTGTAACTTGGCAGTGGTGAAGAAGTAGTCAGATTGCTGCTCTGTTGTTGTCCCTCTGTTGCGACGTGGGATAAGGGAATACTCGAGTAGTAGATATGGCAAAGGATAAGTGAATAGGTTCTGGATGTGGCGTAGGATAAGTGAATAGGTTCTGGATGTGGCGTATGGGGGGCATCACGTGATCAGCCCTGACGAGCCCTGGCGACGCCACCAAATAACCAAGTATATAATAATCACTTAGCTAGTCCTTCTGAATCCTACAAGAACTATTATGAAACCAACAACCTAGGACCTAACAGTCTTTTGTACCGACACCCTCCATCCCACTCAATCGCAAAATGAATTGAGACCCCGGCCCGTGCGTTCCGATTTTGCTCCGACCAAAGCTCGAGCTTTCCTACATGCGATTTATCAACAACCCCATGAGCGAGTGACCTAGCAACGTCAACTTCTCCGACTGTACATACCTATCCTTCAACATGTTCGCCACGAAGCTGTTCCGGGCGCGTGCCCCAATGCGACATGTTTTCAATACAACCACACGATGCTTCTCTGCCTCGCAGCTTTGCGCCGATTCTAGGATGTGGACGCCAGTACCTTACATCACCGAGAGCATTGTGAGCTTCCCTAATCTCTGAGCATTACGTCGTGGATACTGACTTTTCAGGCTGGGGGATATCGAACCTGTATGTCTTGAGAGATTTCTAACCAGCTATTGATTATATAAAATGATCATTCAACTAATTTCCAAGTACTTTCCAGCCGACATCTTCTCTAAACTCCTCCAGGTACGAGTGCTACGAATGATCCTGGCATCCTCAAGATTGAAGCAGTTGACTGACGCAAAATAGGAAAGAATCATCTGTCTAAACGGAGAAGTGAATGAGAGTCTCTCCGCCGCCGTTGTAGCCCAACTCCTCTTCCTCGAATCCGACAATCCCGAAAAGGCCATAACTCTCTACATCAACTCCCCTGGTGGCTCCGTAACCGCCGGTCTAGCAATCTACGACACAATGTCCTATATTCGATCACCCGTATCTACCGTCTGCGTGGGCCAAGCAGCATCAATGGGGTCGCTGCTCCTCTGTGGTGGCGAGAAAGGAAAGCGGTTCTGTCTCCCTCATTCATCTATTATGATCCATCAACCAAGTGGAGGATACTTTGGGCAAGCTAGCGATATCGCGATTCATGCCACCGAGATTCTGAGGGTGAGAAAGCAGTTAAATGAGATTTATGAGAGACATTTGACGAAGACCCATAGCCTGGAGGAGATTGAGAAATTGATGGAGAGAGATAAGTTTCTGAGTGCGGCCGAGGCCTTGGAAATGGGAATTGTGGATGAGATTTTAGATAAGAGACAGAAAGATGTGAAGGATGATGAGGCGAAATAGGAATTGAAAGTTGATATCTGGATGGTTAGTAAGGGGCTGTTTTAGTGTTTACGTTTTTTGGTTGTTCTTGTTGTTGATACCCCCCTCATGCTCATATAAAGGATTTCTCTACTTTCTCCCCTTTCACGATTATCACTGATGAATCTGACGTACCTGGTGTTTCCAGGGTCCTTTTCTGGTCGTTTCAATCTGAGTTAGGCTCTTCGTGAAAAAACGTCTGGTCAGGGCATTTGGCTTCAGTATCCTATTGATCCATAACACTTCGAGTATTCTCTTCCTCCGCTGGGCACGTGTGCTTTTACTCTGGTTCGTGGACATGACATGGACGAAGTCTCATCCTCAGGGGCTCAAGAATAGTCATATATGTTGTAAGCCTTGAGTTGTGGTGTTGACTTTCTACTCGGCTAAACTCCCCCCTCTACACAGCGTCTCCATTTCGAACGTTCTTTTCCTTTACGTATGGTCTATTTCAAGATGCGGGATGGGAGTGTGGATTGTCGTGGACAGGAATACCCATGTTTTCATCCTCCATGTCATTCTCGCTGAAGGTGTGGAGGAGCCGCATCTTCGTACCCCCGAATGTCTCGGCCATAAACGAGAACTAACGGATTGTGACCGGGTCTACTTTTATGATTCTCTATCGCTTCTGAATCTAGTATTACTTTGATGCTACCACGGCGATGGTTAGAAACAATGCCGTTTATCGCACTTGGCTCGCTTATGGTATCACAACCAGCATATATTTCATCATTCACAATCCCTGTTAGTGAAGTTCGAAGACCCTACAACCCAACCTAACTAGCCAAGTTCATCAGAAATGTAACAATGGATACTCCAGCCAATAACCTCGTGAGTGGGATGGTTAAGCTTAAGTTATGGTTGGCTTCGAAATCAATGGTGGCAGTTATGACGGGATGATGCAATTCTTGGGTGCTGAATCCTGATAAGCTGTGGAAGTGATGGAGAATATTTGGATGATGTACAAAAGGGAACGAGGGGTCTTATTGATGGGATTGAGTCACCAAAGAGCTTGATACTCTTTCCACTCGGACAATGACTGTCATTTCGCCTCGTTTTGGGGACCTAAAATCTTCAGTGCTCGACGAAAAACACCAGGACTCGATTACCACAACCATCGCAAGCTCTGAAGATAACACCTCCAGAAATTTCAGAACTGAAGAAGTCTCCAAGCCATTGGAACCATGGGAGAAACCAGGGATCGGGGGAACTACTCGACGTGTACTACGCACAATCCAAAGATACATCTGGGACGACCCCGATAAATCCCCCGAAGAAAAACGGTTCCTCCTCAAACTCGATTTCTTCCTCCTAACCTACGGCTGTCTAGGGTACTTTTGCAAGAATCTGGACCAAGCAAACGTGAACAACGCCTACGTATCCGGCATGAAAGAATCCCTTGAAATGAACGGTAGTCAGTTGACATATGCATCCAACGTGTTTACGGCCGGCTATGTCATTAGCGAGATACCTGCCGTAATGCTGGTTACCAAAGTCAAAGCCTCGATCCTGATCCCGACGTTCCAGGTGTTGTGGAGTGTAGCGACGTTTTGTAGTGCGGCTGTTACTAGTGTGCCGCAGCTTTATGGATTGAGGTTTTTGATTGGCTTTTTTGAGGGGCCGTTTTTTCCTTGTATTGTTTATCTTATGAGTTCTTGGTGTATGTTACCCTTTCAATACTGAAACTTTTGTATCACTTGCTGACGGTTGCTTGGTGGGATAGATACGAAAGAGGAAAGAGCAAAACGTCTTACGTTATTCTATTGCACTACAAGTCTTAGTCGCATGTTTTCGGGCTATCTACAAGCAGCAGCGTACTCCAATCTCAACGGTGCACTGGGCCACACAGGATGGCAATGGCTCTTCATCATCTGCGGCATAATCAGTCTCCCAATCGGTCTCCTAGGCTACATATTCTGTCCCGACTTCCCGGAAACAACAACAGCATGGTTCTTCACAACCTCCGAGATCGAATTCGCAAAAGCCCGTCTATTAAAAGACGGCTACAAACCCCTAGGTTCCTCACCATGGGACCGCAAGAAGATCTTGAGGATTGGAAGGAAATGGCAGTTCTGGCTCTTACCCATAGGATATAGTCTTATCCAAGCAGCTCTCCCAGCTCAACAACCCGCCATGGCACTCTGGCTTAAAGCAGAGCACTACTCAGTCTACCAAATCAACGTTTTACCTACCGCTCAACCCGGACTCGCAGCCCTCGTCCAAGTCCTCGCTGGAATGGCATCTGACTCGCCTCTCTTCGCGGGAAATAGGTGGCAGCTCATCGTTGTCATGCAGCTTGTCACACTTGTCTCTACGATCCTCCTTATCATCTGGAATCTGCCCATCGGATTGAAATACGCGGCTTTCTACGGCTCCTATTTCGCTTCAGGTGTTCCGGGACTCTGGTATTCGTGGTATCCCGAGCTGATCCCTGATGATCATGAGATGAGAGGCTTCGTGGTGGCGAGTAGTAATACGTTTAGTTTTATCATGCAGGTCTGGTGGAATCTTGCGCTTTGGAGGACGGTTCAGGGACCGAGGTTTCTGGCGGGATTTGCGGGTGCTGCTGGGGCCGGGGTGGGGATTATTGCGTTGTGTTTTGTGCTTAGGTTGTTGGAGAGGAGGGTTGGGAAGGGGAGGGAAGGTGGTGTTGAGCGTGAGATTGAGGGTGAGGGTGGTGTTGTGGTGGATAGAATGGTTGATGAGGGGATAACTGAGGGTCTGAGAAAGGTTGCGATGTAGATGCGAGCGAGTTATTGAGTAGAAATTTGCAATGATAATATCTCTTTTCTGGGAATGAATTGATTTTAAAGCTTGAGTAGGAAGTCTTAACAGGGAAAATGTGTTAAAAGTTGTCGGTGCTTTGATTCTGTACTCATATGTTAGATATGCAACAAGTGAGAGAGAAGGTTGAAGTCACTAGAAAAGGGGGGATTTGATGTCATTACTGTTGGCATAGAGATGTCTGTCAATAATCATGGGACAACAACAGCGTAGTGTTGTGAACAAGTAGATTCTAGTATAATTTATTTTCTAATTGTTATAGTACTAAGAGAGTTTAAGTGTTAAATAATAATATTGTCTATTTACTAAAGATAGGTGAAGTGTAGAAAGTACTAGCTTAAATACAAGGAAAACTCTTGGTATGGCCTAACGCTCGTTATAGCTATACAGTTATATTCGAAATTTCCTCGTGACGTGGTATTCGCAAGTATATCTAGTTCAACAAGTGAGCGCTCGAGTTTTTAGTACTCAAATGAAGTAGGTCTAAAAGTAACGTGACCAAACGTGAATAAACGAGTGGGATATATCGCAAAGATTCCGAAATCACCTAGGGATATCACTCAAACTACGATTATCGGTGTAATATGTTCGGGAAATATGAATGATATCCGGTTCTGGTAATCCTGAATTTATGTCTGTTGTGTGGAATCTACGACTACCTATACAGGATCTGAATGATAACGTGATTAAACGTGTGAATATCTCGCGACAAATCAACACCTACTGTCTTAATAGTAAGTGAGCAGTATAGGCAATAGTTTTGTGTACTTAGTTTTGAGGTCAGTTCTAATATCGTATAAACCAACTACTGTTTATAAAAATATCGTTCAACTAAGTAATAAAACAATAAAACTAAACTAAGTCAGTTTACGTAAACTGACTTAGTTTTATAAAACTGAGCTAAATTTAGTCTAAATTAGCGATAGTCTCTTATACTAAAATATCAACCTGTCTCTTTATCGTCTTCTTCTTACAATCCTCTTTTTAATATATAGAACCGCGTCTTCTAAGTCAAAGATACTATACTAGCTCTTCAAACATATAAGGGCATTAATTAACAGAATGCCCAGGCGGTTACGTCTATTCGTAACAGTAATCTTTATACTAGAAACCAAACGCTCAGGACGCGAGAGTTTAAGGTTTAGTAGGGTAGATATGTTATAAAAGATTTATTAGGCGGTGTGGTTTAACAATTAGATTACTCTAAATTGCCGATAAATTTCATTTTAGGCTAAACGCACAGCGTTTCTCTATATCTTCTTTTAGGTGCTCAGACTAGTAAACTCAATCCCTACAATATAGAACCCTACAAAATGACCTATAAAACTAAGAAAACCAGTTAGTTTTAATAGACAAAATTGAACTAACTGAACTAACTAAGCAAACTGAGTAAACTATTGCCTACACTGCAAGTAACCTCTCGCTTCTACAGACTACATACGCAGGTGGACAAGGGCGACAAGAGGTAGGGAGGTAATGTAGCAATGTAAGCAACAGGTGGTAATTGGTAGCAAATATGCTTGTGTTCTATATTAATTTAGGAATGGTTGTTAAGTCTTAGGGGTTGGTGGCCTTATCTGCACAAATTCAAATCCGTTTTTGTAACTGGCGTGGCTTGTGAAACGTTCACTTGCAGGACGGAATGACTACCCTGCGCATCTATTTCAGATAGATTACCTAAGATTTCTTCATCTCATAGGTACCCCAAACGGACCTTTCCAATTATGGAGCGGTGAGGCTTGAGGCTTTTGACAAAATTAGGCTATGTAACCTACTCATCTCTTCAATAGCCACCATCGCGTTTTCATCCTTGACGTGGTTGAGCACGAGAATCTATAGTAGTGTACGCACAGCTGTAACCTGTCGTCAACTATACGTTCTCTCAAACTTTCTTTCTACGCTACGTTATCAGTAAAGCCTGAAAAGCTGTTCTTTCTTGTGGGGTAAAAAAGTTCTTTCTGCTAAGGATTCTTTAGAGGCTCCCTGTTCACTGATTACAGGCACCATACTGTCAATTGACAACCCACCAGCCTCACCACACCACTTCAGAGCATGAACCTCTGCCATTGGTCTCCCTCAAAAGTACGTTTGCCCGTCTTACCACACCAATTCACAGCTAAATCTCTTGTAGTGGATCAATTGAGCTTTCTCTGAAACATCTAAGAACAAGTATGAGCAGGGGCCAAGAGAAATGGATTGCTATATAAACGTCGGACAGCCTACACAGATCAGAAGGACTAAAGTCTCTTATCATAATATCAATATTCAGAATTGACAGTTATTGAAAGACAATTTTATTTTATTTTGAGAGAAACCTTCAAGTCAATTTCGTAGCCCGCCTTGGAAGGAAGATTCTCAGTTCATGTGCACTTTGTGCCTTCAAAGAAGACGATGAGACTCCCAAGGCTGTGCATAATCTATTGAGAAAGGGCGTCAATGTCCATACCCACATTGTCTTCATTGTTCTGGCGTGCTAGATCCTTTTTAAGACGCAGGTAGACAAATGCTTATTGCGGCGGCTAAGTCATTAATGTCGTTTTAATTAAAAGTGCAAGTTATGACAGTTCTCCAAAAATATTGTTAGTTACAGATTCTGAAGAGCAGATATTGAAACCTTGTTCAGATGCATCGTTGTTTCTGGGAGGTTGGGAAAGATTATTGAACTTCCAGCAGCTGCTTCGTTGTCGCATCAACACGCGATCATTTAATTTTCTCGTTGATTTATCTTGATTACTAGAAAGTATGGTGTTAATTCAAATATTGACTTGCTAATCGGCGCCTGCGGGTCAATCTAGGCAGTAAGGGAGTTGCGGTTTGTAAACGCTTTATAGTGCTAAGCGAGGTACTGAAGTAGGGGTGATTGTTTCAATTCGGAGATATCAGGTTGGCCCCACTTAGCAACTTTGAGCCAGCATGGTTTCCATAATTTCTGTATAAATGTCTGTCTGACAGAGCGATACGGAGGCTTTCGAGGATTTGACTAGAATTTCAAATGATGAAGGCAGGAAAATTATTGTATAGGCTTCGCAAAGTTATCTTGTTTATAGGGGCAAGGGAGGTGTTGTAACGAGTTTGTAGCTATAGATCATTGGGACGTCATAATTTGGATTGACCCCTTCTGGGACCTCCCACACCTTCTCGATGCAGTGCATTTGGAGAGGTTTATCTTTTACAGGGGGCTAACTGGTTCTCCGTTAAATGCAGCTTGGCAGGCTCGAGGCAGGTTGGATAACTGTTGGTGCTACACCGAGTATTAATTAACAGGCGTCATGCATGTAACAACAAACATCTGACGCTATTCAAACTGATTCATCAATTGTAGGTATGTGTGCAGTCTCGCTCATACCTCTCAAAACACTTGCTACCCGCGGTAGTAAATAATCATACCAAAATGCATCATATCACGCTCATATCACTCGCGCTTCTAACCCTATCAATATGGACAGTATCCACAATAATCTATCGCTTTTACTTCCACCCACTCGCCGAGTTCCCCGGCCCTAAGCTAGCTATTGCAACATTTGCATATGAGTGGTATTATGATCTTGTTCTTGGAGGTCAATTTACGTTCAAGCTCAAAGAGCTTCATGAAAGATATGGTAAGTCCGAGCGGTTGATGCGAGTACAATAATATTCACTTCCTAGGTCCCGTAATACGAATCAATCCTGACGAGCTTCATTTCAATGATCCTGACTACTATGACGAGATATTTAATGTCTCAAATGGAAAGGCTGATAAGATATACCGCGTTGCAAATGCTTTTGGTCCATATCCTGCAGTGAGTTCCCTTCGGCAGAACTACATTTACTGGGAAATACTGACCAGGGTTCTAAAAGGCTATCGGTACTCAAGGTCATGACCTTCATCGATTGAGAAGAGGTGCGCTGAACGTCTTCTTCTCCAAGAAATCAGTTTCTAAACTGGTTCCCCATATGCAACATGTCATCGATGAGCTTTGCAGTCGATTCAACAATGCCAGTGAGACAGGTGAAGCAATCAATCTGAAGTACGCATATTCAGCAGCTACGTTGGATATCATGAACGAGTATTGTTTCTCAGAGAAGTCGAAACTCGTATCCAAGCCCGATTTTGGACGAAAGATCTTTGATGATGTAGATTCATTCCTCATTGTCAGCTTGGTGGTATGATTGTTATTTCTCAATCACAAAAAATACTAATTAAGTACAGAATGTGCACATTCCATGGATTATGACTTTACTCTACTCATTGCCGGTAAGAAACCTCTCGATATCCGTCAGCTTACCATCTGATTATGAGCACTTAGGACGCCTTCATGCTATTGATTAATCCAGCCATGTCAGCTATTTTGGATATTCGTGAGGTAATTATTGAATCAATGGGAAATTATATGAGACCAACGCTGATTAATGTTTTAGAAATTAGCAAAGCAAATTGAAGATATCAGACAGGAGAAAGACCTTTCTCATCTGACATCGGGTCATCGAACTGTATTCCATGATCTTCTTCAAAGCAATCTACCACCAGCGGAGAAATCCCAATCCCGTCTCCGTGATGAAGCATTCAGTTTGATAACAGCAGGATCAGGTACATCGTAAGAACCTCCATAAGAGCGGTCAAAGTAGCATAAAATAATAAACTTAACAGCGCACTGGTGGTTCAAAAACTATCATATTTCATTGCTGCAAATCCCAACGTACAGAAGAAACTACTTCTCGAGTTGAAGCAAGCAATTCCGTCAACCAAGGAGCACGCCAGTCTCCAAGTTCTAGAGAGTCTTCCATACCTCAACGCCGTCATCAGGGAAGGACTTCGCCTGGGGCATCCAATAACACATCGCTTATCACGAAGCTTTTCGGAAACGACTTTAGCTTACGGCAAGTATACAATACCACCGGGTACGAATGTCAATATGACATCTATGCTTATACATGAGAATGAAGATATCTTCCCTGATCCCAAAGTGTTCCGGCCCGAAAGATGGTTGAACGATAAGTCATTGCAACGGTACCTTGTGCCTTTTTCTAAGGGCCCGAGATCATGTTTGGGCATTAATCTTGCTTGGGCTGAGTTGTATCTCCTGGTAGCAAATGTATTTAGACAATACAATTTTGATGTTAGTCGGGTGATTAGGGAGCGCGACATTGATGTTGCAAAGGATATAGTTTTGAGTGTTCCCAGAGCTGACTCGCCTGGAGTTTTGGTCGAAATCATCAAAATGGATTGATGGATTGACTTGACTATTTCCTTCATCGTATAGAAACTGGATGGGGGATAAGGAACACCCAGAACATCTAATATCCTGTAGCAAATATATCCGCACTTGTTTCGATGACTCCTTCGTCTCTCAAATTCTTCAGAGCGAGCTCGAGATTATGATCAGTGTTTTGGCATTTAATAATCTCATCAGGCAATGATGAGTGATGATTTACTACAACATGAACGTTGATTTGAAAGTCATCAGGCTTAGTATCACTACAATTCCTTCCTTCACCAGTGGATAAAGCAATCTCGTCATATCGTTGATAAATTTCTCATTTTTCTTGCTTTTTTAATCTGACACAGTCGATATCTTGACAGAGATTTGAAACATTGATACTGCGCTCCCCAAAATAGCAATTCTTTGGTCGTTCCACTTTCAACTTTACGTTCTATGCTATGCTAATCCTAAGAATCCCTGTTTTGGTCAAGTAGACTATTACAAAACACCACACTATCGAGTTGAGGCAGGTCACTGTGGCAGTGGCAAACATGTCAACCCACTCTATAATTAGCTTTATTAGTGTGTTTTGAAGGCGTGGAATAAGTGTTGTGGTACTGTATGAGTGTTGGATGGAATGTGGTTTGTAAACACTACCACAAATTCCAAGTCGCTAAATTACTGTGTCCCCTGCCCTTGCCTTGATCAATGCCTTAAAGTTTCTTACTATTCCGTGTCTCTGGTTATCCCATATAGACACATCCGAACTAGGCACGTGGCCCATGTCGCTCTCCGCCGTTAACTTTATGCCTTTCTTTTCAACACCCACAGTAGAGTTGAGAGGCTCAAAAAAGGATGGTTGGGAAAGGATGAAATTCTTGGAGTTATCTCGGGGACATTTGCTTTTTCATGTTGGCCAAAACAGAAGCTTGAAATGCGGAATTTGCCTTTCTTTTTAGTTATGACGTACGTGGCGTGGCGTTGTGTTTTAATTGTCGTATTGACTTTCTAGCAAAAGGGTAGGCTTTAAATGAAATGAACTCTGATTGTTAATAAGAAGAATACGTAAATCGACTTTAGGAAATAATAGAATACTAATATTATAGCCATGGTAAATTGAATTGAAACTACCTGCGGTATTGATCCATTAGTCAACTTAATATTTACAACAGCATAACTCGGAATAGAAGCAAAGGACAAGGTGGGTTTCTAGGTACTTTACTAGCCATAGTCTCCTAGCAGCCCAACTACCAAGTAGATTGCGAAGGTGTAGGTTTAAGTAGAGTTTCGGTTCTTAGCTCGTACTGCTTGAAGCTTGCTGATATTATCATTCAAGCTATATCCATACTGTAAAGCTTAACGATAGGTTATTGCAATCGTCACAACCTTGTAATCAGCTCATTCATCAACTGATTTCAGTGTTTCGGACATTTGGATTTAGTCTTTCTTGACACATCAATTGTATTCTAAACAGCAGAATGTCTCACTGGTCCTTAGGAGCCTGGACCTGGTGGGACTAGGGTTTTCGCTTAACAAAAGCTACCAGGCTTAGTCTAGATGAACATCTATGCCTAGCGTACTACTGTACAACATCGTAGCATGAAAACTCTTTGTTGATTAGCTTTATCTGATATCATTCCTGGGCAGCACTAAAGTATAGTAGGGTATCGTCCAATAAATGTATCTAATCACTCAGCTGCGACGTCTCATCTAAATTGGATTTGAGGGGCTAGCCCAACTGCGTTTGTCGGCGCTACAGGATTGGAGGTTGAGTTAACAACGATTATACTGACACGTATTGCGTAAAAGGTATAAATATCCTTCCCCCCACTGTCTTCGATTTTCATATTTACAACAATAGCACTATCAATTATTAGCCAAAGCTAACTTTCAACTC
Organism: Hymenoscyphus linearis; assembly: GCA_900536425.1. NCBI lineage: Eukaryota > Fungi > Ascomycota > Leotiomycetes > Helotiales > Helotiaceae > Hymenoscyphus > Hymenoscyphus linearis. The sequence goes on from UNPR01000101.1 coordinate 120,468, forward strand.
AACCACGATGAAACTCCTTGCTACCCTTCCTATTGTTCTCTTTTTCGCAGACGCTGCCCTTGCAGCATGTAATGAACTCTCAGATCCACTTGGACAATGCGACGTAAGTAAAATCGACGCTGAATTTTACGGACATATGAACTAACCTTAAGCAGAGGATAGGAGCCAGCAGCTGGATCGTAAGTAGCTACAGCCTTCCAATTGCCAAATATCTAGATTGGACGAGAACTTCTAACACTACAGCAGTGCACGCAACCCCCTCCTGATTCCCCAAAAACTTTTCCTCCGGCCTCTTGTTCTTCTGCTGGGAAATTGGGTGTTGGGTACGCATTTTGTGTAAGTAACTTTCCAATTTCGTCGATACACAACGTATTGTGGTATTAATTAGATCTTAGTGCAAGACTAAATAGAGACGTAAAGCACTTTGTGTCGTGATCTGCATTCATATCTTTAGAACCTACTTAACTGTCAAATACCTATGTGAGGGATATATGAGCGTTATTAGATATCCGAAGTTAGTACCGTATAGACAATTTCATAAACTGTCTCAATTTCAATTTGGAAGCATACCTCTATTGCCATATACACCCTAAGTGTACCTCCACGCTTAAAAGGCCTTGATAAATATATAACATGAATTAATAAGGAAGGGTGGATGCTCTTTTATGATAGTGTCTAGCTTTTAAGAAACTTCATGAGCATACCTGTCAGTCCGATTAAGGCCTAAGATCCACCACACTACTCTCTAGACCGGCTGATCCAAAGCTGCCTTCATGACGAATCACAGTACTCGATCTAAAGAAATCCGCCCAGGCGTGCAATATGTTCGTGAGAGTGATAGCAGAAAAACTGTTTGTAAGGATATCTGAAAACCGCCACCATATATGCGGAATTCCGTTCTGTCATTGGGTATCTATTGTGGTATAGCTTCTGTGGCACAACAAGTAGAACGTTGCGAAAAATGTGATATTATATAGCAGTATTCTGAGGACGCGTAAGTATTCTGAAATACCGGCAATAGGTACGAAGAACTGTGGTCTGCTGGCGATGAATTTGGGATGATACAGATTATTGGATGAAGTGACAAGTATTGTATTCATTTTACAGATAACTAAACTTCGGAGCACTGCGCCACCGCACTCGATGTTTGCAATTCGCTAAATCTAGGGCCAGCATGACCACAAGTCAGCAAATATGCTTCAAGGATTTGGGTAACATGGGTTGATTCTAAAGAAAGCGAGGCTGCAACGAACCCACTGGCAACAACGCCTAAAACACCCTCAGCCATCTTGAATGGTTACTCCTAGTCTAGAAGAAAGTTGCTAATCAAGAATTCAATCTGTAGAGCTGCTTTCTTGCGTCAGGCGGACGAATAGACCGTATACACTTCGGATTCGTGTGCTGATGGCATTCATAGCAAGCCCCACCCATTGTAAAATTGTACGCGCGATTCGAGAAGCATTCAACTGTATCTCGAAAGACTCATCGACTGCTGGTAGGAGAAGATCATGATTTAGGACAGAGGGGTAGGATGGGAATTGAAATTATTTCAGGTCTTAGGCAACGAGAGAACCACACATGTATTACTTCAACAATCATCCACCTCTTCAGCGGCTGCCTTGAGAAAGAGAGGCAAATTAGGAACAACACGGAAAATCTACAGATCGTTTCTCCCTTTCTGCTCGCTTACACTTAGCCGTTCATCAAACTTGACCTGTTGCTGCGGTGTAAATACATCCAATGGCGGCGTCAATGGTCGTATCTTGATGACTTTCACATCTGCTTCGCTGTTTCCTTCGCTCTGAACACTATATGAAAAGTCCTGGAAGCCTTCACATGCGGCAGCATGCTCCCCGTCAGTATTTACACAAACCACACCCCCGCTAAATCCCTTATGTTTCTTCGAGATCCGCTTCACAGCTTCATTCGCAGCTTCTTGTGGACCCAGTCCTCCCCTCATTAACTCCACGCCTAAAAAGGCTGGGAGATGTCGCATCATTACATCTCCGTCGCCAGTTGCTACACATGCCCCAACCTCATCGTCCACATAACCTCCCGCACCTGGGAGGGGCGCATCTCCAATCCGACCGGCGATCTTGTGTCTAGCACCATTTGAGGACATACCCACGGCCATTCTGCCATCCGCCTGCAAAGCAATCTGCCCAATTGTATCGTGATTATGTTCATCAATCTGCGGTGATCGTTCGTATGCCGTGCTGCCTTCCTCCACATCAATTGGCCCATGACACCTCCTCCCATCTGTGTAGAAATTCGGTAGACATCCATTCCTAACCCACTCCTCATACAGACCCCTTGAATAGTCACTAGTAAGAGACTCCTCCTTATACCCCAATTGCACCGCAAACTGCGTTGCCAGCTCCCCCGCCAGCAGACTATGCTCCGTCAACTCCATCACATCGCGCGCCACCTTCGTTGCATCCCTCACATTTCTCAATCCCGCGACAGCACCCGTATTCTGGTCGATGCCGCGCATTACGAGCGCGTCGAGCGTGGTTTCGCCATTGGAATCGGGCGACCCGCCCCAGCCGACGGTGAAATCACATTGTAATTCCTCAGCTTTGGAACATCCTGTGACAACAGCGACGACGGGATCAATGAGAGGAGAGGAAGTGAGCGAGAGGTAGGCGGCGTGGGTCGCGGCTGTAAACGGCCAGGTGTTGACTATGAGGGGTCCCGGCATTGTTGGTCATGAAAGTACCTTAGGTACCTAGGTAGGTATTTCAACGTCGGGTCAATTTTTGGGGACGCGCGGGGTCATGACGAGCCGAAATATAGCGCGTTCATTGCTCAACATCGTGAACGAGGATAATGAGCAAGGAAAAAGGACAACTGGAAGGGGATGTCAAAATGCCTAGAATTCATGGAATACTTAGAGTAATTCATAGTGCACAACAATTCAGCACTTTCGTAGAACATAAAGATGTAAATTGGGCAGTACAGTGATAGATGCAAATTTCGTCCCAAGCAAGGGAATTTGCCGTGGTACGCAAGAGATATAAGTCATAAACGTATTGTACCTCTCATAGATTGTCTGACAATTATATCTTTTGATACTGTTGCATGCTCTCCAGAGTTTGGTTTTCAGTCGGATTTGAACGTAAAGAAAGAATTACCATCTCTTCAGTGGTCTAGCCGTCACGTACTCCCATTACTCGAGTACCCCTTTACCATTCTCGCTTGGTAATTTGGTGTACTAACGTAAAAATCAACAAAGAAATGAGGAAAAATGGTTTTCGAACCGCTGTCTCTATGCTCAATAACAGATATTTTAGGTACTGCCAAGTGCTAGACTAGGCCATGCAAGTATTTCTAGAGGTAGGGCCATGATCGCTCCTTTCCTAATAACGAGGTGTCTAAAGATCCATCAAACCAGAAGGAGGAACCACATCTCAGATCACCATGGGCAGGTAGTCCTGCTGACTACTTTCGTCTCCCAGACCTCTCAGAATTACAGCTTCAGTCCCTTCTACCACCACCCCCATTACCGCACAGGCAAATGCACACCTGAGAAAAGCGCAAAGCTAATAGGTAATGCATGACACAAGGCACCGTCCAAAATTTGCTGAAACAATTCGAAAGTCCATTAACCCTACCCAATTGACCTCCTCAATTTAGCTTGCAGCATAGGTAAGGTATTGAGCTGGTGATATCTCGATTGAGGCATGTATTCTTGCAAGAAATGCTCAACAACGTTTTGGTTTCCACTCGACTGTATTCTCCTATTGAAGAGCCCAGGAGTTTAAATCAATACCCAACGCGTACATCTATCGACAACCATGGGTCTACTGATTCTGAATCAGCACAAAACGCTATGTGGCTACGTCACATGGATAGCACAGAGAGTGGTGGCACCTACGGTGATAGGAACGCAGAAGATATCCAAGGAGTGAGGAGCGGAAGAAAAGATGGACAGAATTCCGAGATGTGGAATAATGAAACCATAGAACCAATAACCCTTCCGTACCGCCAATATTCTCTTCAACCCAAACCATAACCAAAGTCTTAATTTGGTGTTACAATTCAGAGCCCAAACTAATCTTCAACTTCCTCATAAAGTGCCTGTATTATAAAAGTTCAAAATAATCAACCCGTAAAACATCAAGAAAACCCCCCCTTAACCCCCCATATATATATATAATATAAGCGTTCGAGTACTTAAGTCCTCGAACGCTTCATCCTTAGTTAGCTGCTTAATCGATCATCATACTCTGTAAATAGGAGTATACGGCTCACCCTTTTACACCAACAATATATAACTCTAAAACTAATTCCTTAAACTCTAGAAATAGAATAATAAGCTTTAGTATATAGTATATCCTCTCCTTTCCGCTCCCCGCCACTCTTATCCACAGGAATATCCGTTCTATTCCGTGAAGATTACTAGGTTATCCTTCCTTTTCCAATCCGAACCAATCGTATCTTCCTATCCTCGCTAGGGTATCGGATAAAAAAGGTTAGGACTACTTTAAATCCCGAATTTCTACCACTTTTTGCATGCACATGCATATATGTTACAAGTAGCCATGGTTGACACTATGGTTATCAGAGGTTCTAGTGTTCTCCGTCGAATCTCCTTTGGAATTAGTTCATCCAAAGCCCATAAACGAACGTTGTCCGAGATGTCGGATCCAATACCTATCCCGCACTCCAGATCGGAGCCTGCAGTTGGCTCCAGCAGCCTCGAGCCAGATATTTCAGAAGGAAGCAAATCACCTATCCTAGAGCCCTCGATTCCAAGTAGCCCTCGAGACAGATTGTCGCGGAAGTTTTGAGAATGACGGATTACAGCAACAACATCCCGAGAAACCCATGAGTACGGGTAAAGCCGTGATGGGATTGGAAAACACGATTACCCCCGAGGAAACTCCCATGGTTGAGAATTCGAGAGGGACGAAAGATGTTTCGTGCGAAACCAGGAAAGCATTCTCACGGAGTGGCAGCCAGAAGAAATTCCGGATGCAGGCTCGTGTCAGTGATGTGAGTAGCGCGAGTTTCGCGGACACCGTTTGTAACGAGGGAAGGGCTTCTTTAGAGTATAGATCCTAGGTGCTCGAACGGAATTAAAAGCACCTTGTGACAGACCTATACAATCTCCGCCTAGTAGCTAGGTAGTCACGTGGTAGTGAGCGATGAGCAAGAAGGGTGGGGCTACCTTGCCCTACCGTGAGTCTTGGCGCGTACAGAAATCGAAAGTCGGAATAGCCTTAAAAACCCCGAAATAACCTATTGACGGCCTGTATCCCCCCGCAGCCTGCCTCCCTCTCTTATCCCCTGTGTACCCCTCCCCCCTTCCGACGAGCAAGCCCTCCCTGCCCCTCTAAATACAGCTCCCGCGCCTTTCCTCCCTGGCTAGGGGGTGTATATTGTCGTAGGTGTCTACTGTATAGAAGACCAGCTCGGCAGAGAATCGTAGAGTAGGTAGGTAGGGTGGCGGACGAGTGAGGTAGTAGGAAGAAGAGGTGTCGAAGTCGCTACCGGAAGTCGAGAATCGTGACGCTTTTCCGCTGTTGAAACCTACTTGTGCTTACGCGCGAGTGCGATCACTCGCGATAGACTTAATCTTAGCTCTCTAGACTAGGGCAAGCCCTAGCTAAAGGTTCGTAGGATGCACCGCGTACAGGTGTTGAGTCGTCGCATCCCCTCGTTCATTTGAAAGCGCGGCGAGGGGCATATATTTAATGACTGAATCGCCAAACATGGGAAGAAAGTGGAGAGGGAGCAGGGGTTTTAAGAAGAAAACAAGTTCCAAAAGGAAGGAGAACCCGGGGTCTTTTTTGACATCAACATCCTGTGTAAGCCTCGCAACTGGGTTCATGAAAATTTCCAGACCTCCAACAGAACTGGTTCTATATTTGAGTTTGATGGTAAGTTATCTACGGAGATTCACGTGTAGAGATCTATCGTGAAGCTCAATTTGATGGTGGAACTTCACAGGGAAAATACAACAAGGACCTATTACAATCACGTTCCGTTGAAAAGAAAAAGAAAAAAAGAAAAAAAACAGTTTCTGGAATGCGGAAATCGAATGCAGTCAGAAAATGTATCTGTATTATTGTTGGGTCAGTCAAATCCAGAAAGAAAAAGAGGGGGGCCTCCAGTGTAGTATGAGTAATCTGATGTAAAGTAGAATTATTTGCTATGAGAAATCCATTCTATTAGCAAATCACCTAACTTGGGTAGAACGCAGAGGCTGCCACAATTCTTAACTCCACATATATCCAGACTAATCCTAAGTAAGAATTTTCTACGATAGAATCTATAGAATATATGGCGGTAGTTCATTTGAGATCCAACAACAAAAATGATTCATCTAGCAGTAATGACTAATTTTGAAGAGACGAACATTTTACGCGTTTGCGCTGTGGCAAACCTATAACTGGAAATGAAACATGATATTATTTTTGCGCTCCTTTCTACGCTTTGCTATTTACCACTTATTTAGATTGTACCGTTTTACGCTTGCGTAGGAAGCTAATTGTTGTTTGTACGTGCTATTTGCTTCGTTTATAGTTTGTAGTCTGTACTACAGTTTGTTGGGTGGAGGAAACTGAGAGGGATTGTCATATGACCTACGGGTATAAGTAGGAGCTATAGCCACTCATTTAGCTCCTCATACGAATGCAATACAATTTAGTTGCACCTGTATCTTGACTACAATACTCAAGCAACAATTATGGAAGCTGTTGTACATGGTGTCTTTCTTAAGGGTGAGTGATTCACTTCTGAGGACTATGCCAGGGTTGTAAGCAAATATATGAAGTTCTCAGTAACTCTTTAGAATATAAACATCACATGTAATGTTTTACAGGGTACCTGGTAGAATACTAACAGGTCAATATATAAATACCTACAAAGAGAAGTAGAGTGTGTAATTGCGTGCGTAAATAAATGGTCCAATAAAGGTTATAACAAATGTGTGAAAATCGCTTGGCAATTAAGCGAAAGGGGAAAGGGGAGCCGAACATGTCACATGAGTGGCCAGGCGCAATGAGATCGGAGATTAACATTGAGCTAAAGCGACAAGACACATTACGGAAGACTTCTCCCACCATCCATATTCATCTTGGTTTCCCTTTTTCTTGGTCGCAAAGGCACATTCCAGCAGTGATTGTTCACAAGATGTCATACAGATCAGTCTTGCCAGCTTTGGTGGAGGAAATATCACACGAACCCCCAAGCGATCGCCTCTGCCAAAATCATCCACCAAGATCAATTAAGACTGTTTGCACTTTGCACCGTCTTAAAGCAGACAAGATAGCCAGAGAGTTCCCAGAGCGCTCTTCTTCCTGGCGCACTTGGCAGTCGGAGTTTGCTATTTGGAGAAATTATTGTAAGTTCTCTTCTGTAACGATATCCAGTCAATTTCCTCATCTTAACTGTTAGACAGTTGGCGATAAGATAGACGATCAGTTTCCTGGTGGTTCTGAGCCTGATATTGGTGGATGGCCCGCTACCTCTGAGTCTGATGTTCGGATTTTGGAGCAGCAACCAGCGGAATGGCGAACTAGACAGGGTCGGCAGCCTCTTCACAGTTCTCAACCAGAGATGGGGGCCTTGGTCATGAACAGTCCAACGTTGGAGAAGGCTGGCATGAGATCAACAATACAGCATTCAGCCCCAAGACCACTACCACGAAATCCCATTTCCCAACCACCGCAACAAGTGGGAACGATACAAACGAGTGTTGAGAACATACAACGAAGCTCTTTTTCTCAATCATCAGAAAATGTAGGGATGATGCAAAGGTGTGTTCAGGACATGCAACGACCCGCTGCCTCAAGACAACCAATCCTCCCACAGCACCAAGAATTAATTCAGCGGCCAACACGGCATTACCACTCTGGACAACATCAGCAAATAGGGAATACGGCACAGAATATGCAGATTGAAGTCATAGGAGTTGATGCGTCAACTATTTCCCAAGGCAAAGAATGTTCAATGGGTCGGCATCACCCCGTGTCTTGAGATTAAAGCAATGAAGTGTAACCACGAGGCTATGCATTGAGTTCTTGGAAAATATGGTTCAGTCTCAACAGAAGATCATAAATTCACAAGAAGATATGGTTCGAGACATCCAGAATGCTGTTAATAATCAAGCGCGCAATAAAGCAGACTGCGGTGCTTTGTCAGGAGAGCAGAGTACTTGTCAACAAGCGACATGCGTTTATTGATGAGCATAATGCGTTCAGGGATAATGTTTCAGCGAGTATGGGAGAGAATGTTCACATTGGTAATGGAAATGTAAGTTTCTTCTTTTTGCACTATTATAATCTAAGCGTCCACTACTAGAAGACCCAAACTAAGTTTGCAATAGTAAGGAGTGTAAATCGTATTGGAGAATTACATCGTAACCACAACGGGTTGAGAGAAGATTTGAAGCCTGCTGGCAGGCATTATAGCCTTCAAAAAGCTTTGCCAAAAGGGTGTGCTGTGTAATTTAAAGGAAACCAAACCAATTAAGACCTTTTATAATAATAACAAAGGACCAATAGGAGGTGTGTGAAGTTGTGATTTTGGGTCTAGTAGCGATGTGGTGGTGTTTTTGTTTTGTTTGTCTTTTGTTAGAATACAATGCTGAGTTCGCAATTTGAGATATAGGTCAATTGTAGTTACAACAAAACGATAAAAATGAGTATCAACGACCTAGAGGCTAGTTAATTTTGGGCTACACCATTTTGCCTCTATTGATATTGAAGCACTGACCACGTGGGTTGAAACTTCCCAGTGCAGAAACACAACGCCACGACAAGTCGGCAACCTGAATTAGCCCTAGCCCTGTATGGAGCCGGATACAAGCCTCCCATTTAAGGCATCAACCCACCTGAAGAGGTTGTCCACACTGGTATTTGCTTGTTCTCTGGTTTCTTGCCTCCATCCGCATACCAAGCATCCTCCCACCTTCAACAACAATCCACGAAAGATGTCTCCAGATCGGGACGATATTTCCAGTGTGGCTGCTACCATTGGATCAGAGCCTGATGAGCAGCCTTTTTCAGATCTGGAGAGTGTTTCTACTGAGAGCGCCATCGATGGATCAGCTTGTGATGAGCTGTTGCTTTCAGACCAAACCTCCTTGACGCTGTCCGCAGTTGCCCCTTTAAGGTTCCCTTTTCCTGTAACGAAGTTACGGCTACTCAATCATTCTTACGCACACAGAGTCACCTTGATTCCGTCTCCACGGGTGTTCATATCTCCAGTAGCTTTCAAGGCTGTTGTGTCTCCACCTCCTTCGGACATCCAACCTCTCTCAGGTGTGTGCGGCATTGACAACTTCTTCTTCGACTCGCACATACGAGACATTCTTGCGCCAGACGATCAGCTGCCATTTACCAGCTTCTGCGATCTCAGCATTGAGCTCCAAGAGATGATTCTCAAGGAGGTTTTTGCAAACCCTATCAGACCGGAATTTGCAAAGGACGGAAACGAAGTGATTAGGCAGGGGGTTTATGGACATGATCCGTTCTACAGCATAAAACTTTACGGCTTGGAATACCAGAATGTCTTTGCGCCAGCTCTTGTCTCTCGATCGATGTACCAAATAGCCAAAAGATGTTTGGAGCAGAACCGTCCGTTTTTCACAGTCGCAACAGAACATGGCTCAAAATTGAAGAGCACATTGACACGCTTTTCGATCCCTGTAATATCGGATCATGATGTTGGAGGTCTCCAGTCATTTTCCGCTATGTCAATCCAAGTTGAAGAGCCTCAATATCAACATGCAGGTTGGGATTCCAAGAAGTCTTGCAGAAAAGGACGCCTTAGATGGGCTATGCATATCCAAGACATGCGCAGCTTTTGCTTTGCAGTGTTGAAATATCGCTTGGATCCAATGGTATTCAGAATGTATGATGAACCAGGCGATAAGTTGACTGCCTACATAGTCGCTGCGACATTCACTGATACTGCACCTGGGGCAAAAGAACACCATTTTTCCATAACGAAGCCAGAGAATCAATTGTCACTTATTCGAGAGATGTGTGTCTTGAAACGCGTGGGTCCAGTACTATTTCGGGGGATCTCGCACAAAACATTCCTCAAACTGAGAAGCATGGCGGCACAGTTTACAGCAGATGTCTCCAATGACATTATCGACATGACGGAATATCACCTTCGAGATGCTGTCAGAGCTAGGGAACTTGGTAATCTTGAGCTGGCCTTAACTCGATTCCGAAGCGTTCTCGAGTGGTATGACAGCAGTACATGTAGCATTTTGCAAAGAGGTACATGGCCTCAGGCGATCACTGACAGAATTAGAGGCATCCGTCATGATGCTTGGGTTGGGATGTTCCAAGCTGCAATGGCCATGGGCCAGTGGGATATATCAATGTATTACGACCACCTCGATATGAGTGACTGCCTAGAGCAGCGATATAGGGATGCTGGAGAATATGGTCAGAAACTGTTAAGATTTGCAACGGCTCAGTACGAAGACTATAAGTATTTGAAGCGACTATCGGACGAGAACATGACTAGGGCACTTTCAGGACAGAAGATCGTGTACATGGAGGTACCTAAGCATAAGTCAACTCGGTTTGAATTGTGTAAAGGGTCGGAAGAATTAACGCCAGAGACTATGGACAAGCTATTTCCTGGGACAAAATTCGTTTACGTGGAAATTGCGACAAATCCGCTTATTCAGGAGGTTACAAGGGGTTTCGATATTTTGGAATCGTACAAGTGGTTGACATCATTCTGAAGCGGTGATCAGAACCATCTAAAAGGAAATTGAACACTTTGGGGGTGGTGGCTTGGTGAATTTCACTGTACATTTGACCTTCAGGCAGTTTTGATGGTGGTTTTACAGAAGGCCTTAGCTATGTTTTCTGGAGATGATGTACCCTATCCTATGTCTTCTTGATGGAAAGAAGGTCTAAGACTTGTATTTCGGGCTTTTGCTGAGGGGTTTTGACCATTTGGGGGCAGAATCTGTTTTGTAATGGCTTTTACTGCAGGACTTGCCACAAATTAAGCACGCAATGCAATACGAAGAAATCTGTCGGATCGCGACTGCTTTTGCAACGGCATTAAAATGGAGTTTTCCCGTGCTGATCTGATTTTTGCTGACTTGGTTTTCCTTATTTATAAACAAAAGCCTCTAAATCATCATAGGAGTTCCGTTAGTGATAGAGGTAGGAAAGTTACCGGCTAGGTGGCACTGGCGTCCCAGCTTTCTCTGTGTCGGGTATTCAAGGTTTGGGAGACGAGGTCAAAAGCTTTTCCAGAAGTAAATAGGAAATTTCAGAATTGGCGATTCTAGTAGTATATTACCTGCATTTTGGAATATCACCCAGTGTAAAGTTGAAATGATAGTTCCGGAATTGTAGCAACCAAAACCAGTTCAGTAGAGTAGCTGTTGGTATAACTTGATGGGATAATATAAGGGCGTATCGAGCACCTCAAAGGAGTAATCAGTAGTCCCAAACAGTGCCAAATTTAGACTAAACAAAGCAGAAAGGTGACTTGATAGAGAGAGATTGATTTTATTCGTCGCATCTGTCCGTTGAGTGGGAATCCAGGACTACCTAGGTATATAGCGCTCGGGATTTACCACGTGACTGGGCCTATGAATATACCGCACTAGTAGCATCAGGGGGAGATTGTTCAATCCTTATGATAAATGTCACTTGGTTTGTAAGTAGAAATAAAATAGAATTGAAAATCCCGAGAAAAGCTGAGTGTATGATTGGTGAAGTCTGCCTTCTAGGCACGTACGCACAACATATTATCAAAGCTTCTCAACACTGAGGTTATGTCTGATTCTGATAAGTCCCAGGGTTTCCTATAAAGATTTGCTGAAGCTACTAGTATTTTCTCTTCTCTAACATGACCTCTAAATTCTTCCCAGTAAAGCTGTAGTGAAGGTTTTCGGTCAGTTGACGGATATCATGATTGCAAGAACACCAATGAGTACTTACAAGGTTAGTAGGAGGTCTATCCATTTCATGTCCTCATCGGTGGTATTGTAGATTTCCAATTCAAACTTTCGAAATAGATTTCCGAGCAAGACATACATTTCACAAAGAGCCAAACTATTATGGTCAGCAGTGCGGGTTGGGCAAGGGAAAGGTCACTTACTCTTTACCAAGGCATTGTCTTGTGCCACGGTAAAAGCTGGTCATATATTTATCACGGCGTGCCGAGTCGCTGTTTAACCAACGCTCAGGGCTGAATTGTTGTGGATTTGGCCAACAACCTTCGTGACGGTTAAGTAGATAACAAGAAGTGGCCAGGATAGTCTGCATAATTTGATTAGCTAAATTGCACCATGTTTGAATCAAGAGAGGTTCAGTCACACCTTTGGTGGAATATGGTGTCCATACAGATTGTATCCCTTAGGTGGAACAACTCGCGGAAGTCGAGCTGGGAGCGGGGTGCTTTATCGAAGAATCTCTTTGATGACCGCCGACTATCGACAGATTGGCTAGGGGAGCAATAACATGAGTTTCTCATGGGGTTCCTCACCAGATATGGAGGCGCTCTTGCTCTTTCGTAAGTAATTTCGTTGTCAGGCGTTGGGAAAGTGGATATCAACTCGTTGGCGAGCTTTTCATACACCGATGGGTTCCTCAATATCTGGTAGATACCAGAAATCATGGCATTTGAGGTTGTATCATTTCCAGCGGCTAGCAACATGATCACCTCCTCTGCAAGTTCGCTGGCATTCAAGACACTGTGATCTTTAGCCGATGAAGGGTCTACAAGCGTATCAATAACGACCGATTTATTGAACTCATTCTTTATAGCTTGTTTTCCAGTTTCCCCGACGATAGGAACATTGGGATCCCGCAGGTAATGCACTTCGACCATGGCCTCGCTCCCTACGTGGAATCGTGCGACCTTTTGTAGCTCAGAGACAGAAAATGGATGCAGTTGTGGCAAATGCTCTGAACATCTTATCCCCAGCTATTGAGGAACTCCAGAAACTGCAACTTTGTGTGGTTTCTGGTCCAAACATCCAAAGTTGTTGATCCAATGTCAATTTGCTTAAAACTATTGGTATTGATTTCTGCTGCAGTGAGTTCAATCGGCAACTAAAGTAGATGTCACTCTGACCGGAGTAGCTACATACTTCGACGATGTCAGCTGTGCATGCAATATATGATGTTTGTGAAAGGCCTGAATAGCTGAAGGATTAAAGGCAGAGGTTCAGTCTGCCTTGAAGAGAATCGGCGGTTCTTGGGAGTTCCATACTATCAAAGATCTTCCACTTTTGGACAGTTTTATGAAAGAGTCCATGCGGTACAACCAACCAGACGCTCGTAAGTGACTGAAACTCAGACAGCCCACTGGTGTGACTAACGGAGATCTAGTTGCATTCAATATGATTGCCATGGCGCCTATCAAGCTTTCTGATGGATTCGTCATACCGAAAGGAACATTCAAAAACAATGCTGCATGGCGGAGGATCGAGAGTTCTACGATAATCCAAAGCGATTTGATGGATACCAACTCCTTGATCAATCGCATGCTAAAGAAATCCAGCCATTAAATGAATTTACGGGAATTGAGCCTGGTAATCTGGCGTAGGGAAGTAGAAGGTTGACTTGTCCAGGAAGATGGTATGCGAGCACTATGAACAAGCTCATTATCGGTCGTTTACTCGTAGAGATTAACATCAGTTTTCCCAATAGTCAAACTTTAAGACCTAATAATCTGTACAGTAAGAGTAGGGTGATGCCTGATCCAATGTAGCAGGTTTTTTTCCGGAACGTGAATTGATACCAGAGATTGGAAGCGAAGTATGGACACGAAGAATCCAATTGATGATCAATATGATACATATTGCTCTCAATTGTGGTGCAAGCACAGGCTTTCCAACCATGTAATAGTAGCACTAAATTTGTGACAGTACTTTAATCACTGTTCTTGGGCAACGGGTGATCTTATTCACCTTATATATTGATAGGCTGTGATTGAAGTACTGTACAGTATGGTACTACCCTACCACCTTGCAGATCCAGTAGCCCCTGCAATCCAACACAACCACCAACATGAATCTTGATCTCGATGCTCACTAACCCCAACAGCTTGTCCAGCATTCAATAATACAATTATGACCGCAAAACAACTGGAAATTGTCATCGTAAGTGTTCAGTTCTTCCACCTGCTAGAGATATACCATTTACAAATGTTTTTAATGTTGCATAGATTGGAGGCTAATTGGATGGTTTGATGCATGGGGTCATGGCGAAGAATTTGGGCCACAATGCACACATCCTCGAGCAATACCCTACCTGGATTCGCGAGGGTCAAGCTGCTGGTATGAGTACAGGAATTCATGGACAGACCTTTTTGAAGACGCATGATCGACTGGTTGATAGACCTCATTTTATGATTGCATCCTACCTTCGAGACTTTGATGCCGGACTCAACCTGACTGAAGAGCGACAAGTGCCCTTCAAGCTGACAAATTGGAGAATATTTTATTATCGTCTACGGTCCAATTTTGATGGGTTTAGAAGCGAGTACGTACCCGAGCCTCCATCGAGGGTTTCTACGGATGGCCAGGCAATATGTGATTCTGGCAAGAAGGTTTTAGAGGTTAAGCACCACAATGATTCCGGACTGACAATTACTTTCCAAGGATCTGAGGGTAACTCTTTAGATATTCTTCATTCTGATCTCACTATAGCTGCGGATGGAGCAAATTCAACAATTCGCAAATTGATGTTCCCAAATTTTGGAACACCGTATGCCGGGTGCTTGACATGGCGCGGTGTTGTGCTTGAGAAGTATGTATCTCACAATATAAGGGCTTTTTTTCACGATCATTGCATCCGTTACAGAACCGACCAGGGATATATGGTAGTGTATGAGATTCATTCTTTAAGTCCGGAAAGGTTTGACGCAGCAGCCGACTTTCAATAGCTACATCGTCCCAGGTGAGAATGGCAGTATCGTACCAGGAGAACGCCATATGAACCTTGTGTGGTATTATAATTGCGTCGAGAATTCCGACGAGTATGCTGAAATTATGACCGACATCGATGGTATCCAGCATCAGCGAACCGTTCCTTTCGGCAAAGGTCAACCAAAGATATGGCAAAGAACAAATACAAAACCATGCGACCAACTTCGCCGCACCAATCGAGGACGTGCTAAGTAAAATTGAGTCGCCCTTTGACACAGCTATTGCTGATTGCATTTCTCCGCAAGCCTCATTCTATGATGGAGAACTGTTTCTGGTCCGAGATGCGCTGGCTCTGTTCCGTCCTCATGTGGCTCGGAATACCAATCAAGCCGCCTTGCATTCCTTGCTGCTAGAAAGGTATCTGAAGGGAGAGATTACCTTGATCGAATATGAGACCGAAGTCCTATCATTCGCTCATACTACACTGCTGTGGAGCAGAGAAGTGGGATCGGAATATCTTCATGGCATCGTGGGTCACTTGTATCATAAAATGCGTCATTGTGTTGCCAGGAAGGGAGGCACAGCGTTGGGGTGTGCGCCTGTAATCCAGCACATACTGCGTCTTATTAATGAAAGGTTTGCCTTGGAAAACAGAAGTGTTGAGCATCTGATTTAAACCTGGAGGGAAGTGAAAGATATGACATGTGAACTATATATTCATGGTCCTAACTCATTATCAGTAAGGTGTTTCTTCTAACTGTAACATTTATGGAGAGGGGGAGGAATCAACACGCGGTGAAAGTTACACATCTTTGCCAGCATAGTCAATTACTCCGTAGCATGTTTTTGAATCACTGTAAGTGGTTTATTTCACACGGCAAATGGAGATATGAAGTAAAATTGATTCCTAATCCTTATTGATTTCTTTCACTATCTCCATATTACCATCCACTAATTACACTGTCCTCCAAATACCATGCAATTCCTCGTCAATCATTCATCAAAGTCCTTTTCGCAATACATTTTCCCTGAAGCAAACCCCCATTATTTTCGTCCTCCAAAACTCCAAATTCCGACCTAGACCAGAGTCCAAAGGTATCACTTACCAAGAGCAAACAATTTACTCAATGGCAATCTTGCGACCAGTTGGCTTCTTGGCCTTCGGAACAATGACAGTAAGAATTCCATCCTTCATGCTAGCCTTGACTCCGTCTTGATCAACATGGCTAGGGAGTCCGAAGGATCGACTGAACTCTCCAACACTGCGTTCAGAGACCCAGTACTTAGACTTTTCCTTCTTTGGCTCCTCAGTCTTCTTGGTTACCTCCGTGTTAGAAGCTTTACCCTCGGGAACATCCTCAACAGATGGTTGATGCTTGCCGTTCTCGATAGACTTGGTGCCAGAGGATCCCTCAATGAAGCCAGCTGGTGGTGTACCGCTCTCGTAGTGGCGTTCTGTACGACCGTGAACAGTGAGTGTTTGGGCGTCGGTGAATTCGATGTTGATGTCCTTTTGGGCGACGCCGGGAAGTTCACCGTGGAGTTCGTAGTGGGTTGCAGTCTCCTTGAGGTCGAACTTTGGCTGGAATGAGGTGAGAGATTGATTTCCAGAGCCTGATGTGTAGTGGTTGTCGAACTGATCAAGGAGACGGAAGAGAGGGGTAAAGGAAGGCTCGGAAGCGTAGTATGAGCGTGGGAAGAGAGACATGTTGCGTGTTGTATGAAATTGTCTCTTGGGTAAACGAGTTATTGTTCTGAGTGGAAGTTTTCTTGAGAGTGTTCTGTACTTGTTCATTAAAGTGTGAATTTGTTGTTGTTGATGAGAGAGGGAAAGGAGAACGACCTCAGGTGGTCTTATATAGACCAATATCTCGATTCCAGAAATTTCTGGAATTCTCCAATAGGATAATGCCAGATGATTCTCGTATGATCTTGGAGAGGGGGTGGGGTTGACGTAATGGCGATTAACAAAGCTGCTGCTCACGTGACTCGCTTGCGGAAGTTTCGGCCATTTTCTAGCATTTTCTACAAACAACGAGAAGCATCGAACCAATAAACATCACCCAAGAGGCAACAAACTCATTCGCAAAAATGCCTATTGACAGACTTATCATATAGCTTCCGTTATTACATCATTTGGATGGATATACGGTGATCAGTCTGCAGAAACACGATAGAGTGCCAGAATCTCGCTTAGCAGATGGAAGAAGTTAAGTCGTGAAATTGAAATCCCTCGATTACCCCAAAACAGCACCGATTTATTGAGACTGGACATAATCTAAGAGGATTTATTGGAGCTATATTAAGAGACTAATCGCATATCTCCTCATGTATCGCCAAGGATGCATTTGGACCATGATATCCAGACTTGTTCTCATTGACATCAAAAATGCCCAAAGTTTTCTTGGCGGAATGCATGCTAAGAATCGAAAACATGTATACTGAGGTTTACGTTTTCCATATTCTCGCCGCTCCTATATAGAGAGTTATACCCCTGCTTGTGCTTAAAATTGAATCCCATCCCTACACCAATTGGGGTTTCAATAACGCTGCTATGCTGATGAATTTGATACGTAGCACTTCGTATCTATTTTTGTTTATTTGATTGGAAAGGTAGTCTTCTATGTCTGCCACAGATGTTATAACTTTGTCCAGTACTGATTGCGTTGAAGGAAGCTGCGTTTGTCGTCAAGCGAAAATTAGGGATGAATATCTTTAACTTCACTAAAATGAAAGTCCTATGCTCTGTGCATCGAGAGAAATACTTACGTCCATGTTGCTTTCCGCATCAATATTGAAGTGATGTTGACCAGGAGCTAGGGTGAAGAAGCCGGAGCAACTTCTCCGGACACGAGAAATACCCCGCGCTTGAAGCTTGATTGGCCTTGATTTGATATACCGACTTCGTTAAGTGACCCAATGATACCTATCAAACCGATTTCAGTGGTACCAGTGATGAGAGAACTCTTGTTGTCGGATTGCAGTAGCGAGGAAAAGTCGGAAGGGGACCAGAAATCCATAAATCCAATACTCAAGTCCCAACACCACCTCCAGGATTATGCATTGGGGGCTGTGTCCCAACTCTCCTTTCGGTCACCAACTTCCGAGATACTCCTAACTAACATATTAGAACTATGGTTGGTTGGTTGATCGAGTCCCTTGCGGTAATCAGATTGCACGAGCTTTGGTTGAATCTTTATAGTCGAAAAGCAGAAACTTCAATATCCTCGCCATTGTGCCTTTTCCCATTCTTTTCCCTATTATACCATACTTAAAAGTGCAAGGTTCTGTTAGGGGATCGTGGATGGAAAAGTAGTGTGGGAACCTTTCTAGCCCTACGTGTAGGCTTGAAGCGAAAAGCGAATTTCCCTGCGGTCATAACCCTGTGACTGGTGATTCCTTCTCTAACAGAATCATGTCGCGTATATGGAGCTGTTCAACTAGTTTTCGCGTATTTGCAGAAATTCTACAAAAGTCTAAAATGTATTTGACAGCTACAGATGTAGCCAGAAGTCTCCAATATCCACAATTGAACCTCTTGTCCATCTCTCTCGCTGTGAGTTGCTTCACAGTACGCAGAGTGGAATGTTGGAATAAAATAATGAGTTGATGAGTGTAGAGAACAGGATGAATTACAAGAGAAGTGATTGAATTAAGTATAAAGCTTAGGCAAAAGAGCTTGGGTTAGTCCTGGGGTGCATGTCTGACAAGTAACGCTTCTGTCAGTGCTCAAGTGGTACAGCACGTGATAGGTATCTTTCACGTGATACTCTCCCAGACACGCTCCTATTTCATTTGAAGGAACA
The DNA here is from genome assembly GCA_900536425.1 of Hymenoscyphus linearis. Taxonomy (NCBI): domain Eukaryota; kingdom Fungi; phylum Ascomycota; class Leotiomycetes; order Helotiales; family Helotiaceae; genus Hymenoscyphus; species Hymenoscyphus linearis. The sequence goes on from UNPR01000101.1 coordinate 139,146, forward strand.
GTGTTGGGGGAACATCTTAGTTATAACATTGGCAATCTACCTGGCAATGATCCAATATCTATTCTAAATCTAGTATTAAAAATCTCTGGATACCCTCATTTCGTTCTCAGCATTCAAGTTAAATATAGCGAATGCAGACGCTAAACCTATAGTACCATTTCCACATTTCAGGTCGCAAAGCTTGTGTAGGGTAGATAGCAAATTTACATGAATTGAAAATATTAAGCTCGTTCTCAGTGGCGAATAATTTGAGAGCTCTCAGATGCCTTATTTCCCCGTAGTATCTCGGTTATTTCGTCTAGATGGCACTAAAGTCGCTCAGTTAGCTTTCATGTTCGGATGGCATTATATAAGAAACTAGAATTAGTAAGGTGTAGAAAGACAGAAATATTGATTCTATCCATCCATGGTTTCAGTTTGACCCTGATTTGGCCCCATTGTTCATAAGGATGGTAAGGAAGCATTCTACACCGCCTTCAATTGTCTGACTATTAGGCGGTGGTTCATTTTCACGACTTGGTATAAGACGATGTCAGAGTTCCTTGTAATACCCGCGCGCGTTTGCATGTTGTCAATGTTGATCAAATTAAGCGAGACTGGAAACATCCATCCATATTCTTTGCATTCAGGCAGCGCTGATATGCTATCTTGATCAGCTAGGCGTCTATGTTCTTAGTTCTTACTAAACCTAGGTGAATGGACTTTCCCAGTTCTATAGCAAAATACTCTGGGATTATTAGTGAATAATTTGGTTAAATTTCAGCACTTAATAGACCAAGAAGTAGAACTGCAACTGCACACAAGATTTAAGCATGCATTTCTCAACTCGCTGGCAATTAGAGATCTTGAGTACTTGAAGGATATGGGTAACAAACGCAGTTATGAATAATACTAAACTTTATTGCATATTTAAGTCCTATGCAAGCATTTTACAGCTAAGAAAATGTGGGGAAAACAAGGAAGTTAATAAGGAGTTAGGGTTGCTCCAAAATTCATCAAGCTTGAAGCGCACTCCATCTAGATGGCAAAACAAATAAAAGTTATCTAAAATGGGAGTTTCTCTAATAGAGGAACTTAACAACCGACTCTTGCTTTGATTACAGGACAGCCTTACAACAGAACGCTATGCTGACTCGCATACTGTAGCGCCCTGCCAAAAACACGCGGAATGCCGGTGAATCCGCCACAAGCCCGCATCTAACCGTGGCGTGCGCTGAGACGTCAAACATCGCCCCTATATGGGCCCCGCCATTCCACCCTATTCCACCCCGCGCTTTTAATTTACTTCCTGAGAGACATTCCTCTGTACAACGACACACTACGGCATCGCAAACTCAAATAGTACAACATGTCGTCGACAGTTAATGTCGGATACTACATCTGGAAGCGTCTCGCTTCACTAGGTATTGAACATGTCTTTGGTGTTCCAGGAGACTTTAATCGTGAGTTCCTTACTTTCCCGGCATTCCGCCGTTGGTTGCGTTGGCAATATCTCACTGACACCAATTTCCATGAAAGTTTTCCTTTTGGATCAGATCTATAAGGTTCCCGAACTTACTTGGTTGGGAACTTGCAATGAGTTAAATGGAGCTTATGCTGCTGACGGATATGCGAGAATTCGAGGGAAACCGGCGGCACTATTGACCACGTATGGAGTGGGAGAGTTGTCGGCTATGAATGGTGTTGCTGGAGCTCGTGCTGAACATGCTGGGATGATTCATTTGGTTGGCATGACTGCGAGGCCGGGTAAGTTTCTTTCATGGAGTCTTTTGGACTTTGTTAACAAAATGTTCATAGTCCAAAAAGCAAAGGCTCTTATCCATCATACCATGTACCCGGGAATGGATCACGGGATTTATGTTGGGATGTCAGAGCCAATCCGGAAAACTCACACCTACTTGATGGATGATACTACCATGGCATCTGAAATCGACCGCGTAATTATTGAGGGTGTCAAAAGCAAGCTGCCCGTCTTCATTTATATTCCCACCGATGTTGTGTTTGTACAGGTCGACGCCTCAAGACTCGAGACCCCACTGGATACTACAATCATAAACGAGAGTGAAGAAGTTGAGAAGGCAGTTGTGAAATCGATTCTGGACCTTATTAAATGTGCTGAAACCCCTGTTGTTGTGGCCGATGTGTTGGCTATCAGACATGGTGGACGGGATCTGACAAGAGAATTGGTCAATCTGACGCAATTTCAGAGTTTTTCAACTCCATTATCTAAAGGGGTTATCGATGAGGATCATCCAACTTACGGAGGCTTATACAATGGCATTGGTAAGGCCCGTCAACAACCTTTTTGTTTAAACTACATTTTCGTTGCTGACTTCCAGAAGCTTCGTTCGATGGCATCGCGGACGCTATACACAGTTCTGATCTTGTCTTGAATATCGGTCCTCTCCTCTCGGACTCCAACACCGGGGGATTTACTCGTGATATCAAAGATGTAAATCTCGTGGCCTTGGGACACGATTTCGTCCAAGTTCGTGAGCAAAGGTTCGAAGGTTACCACTTTTTGCCGATTCTGAAGCAAATCGTTGCAGAGTTGAAGAAGGAGCCTTCCGAATACGAAATTCCAAGACCCTCGAAATACAAGAAACTTGAGGTAAGGTTCTCGGAGTGTTTTTCAAACAAATTGGCTCACAGGTTAAACAGGCACCTCACCTGAACAATTCGACATCTGGTCCTATCGAGCAATCATATGCCTGGCAGCGGATTGGAAGATTTTTAAAACAAAATGATATCGTTTTAGCAGAATCAGGGACTGCCCAGTTTGGTATGCCCGATGCTACGTTCCCAAAAGACACACAATATATCACTCAGATATTCTGGAGTTCCATCGGATACACTGTTGGGGCTTGTCTAGGTGCCCTCGTTGCAGCTAAAGAAATGAAAAATCCAGGTCGAGTAGTTCTGATTGTAGGTGAAGGCTCGCTCCAAATGACCGTGCAGGAGATTGGATCTTACATTCGATTCGGCTTTACACCCATCATATTTGTCATCAACAATAATGGATACTCGATTGAGAGAGCCATCAATGGCCCTAAACAAGATTACAATAATGTAAGCATGCTATGGGATCACCAGAAAATGCTCGAATTCTTTGGCGCGAGACCAGAGACTGGAATCAAGGGCTCAAGCTACAAGTGTTCCACTGTAGAGGAGATGGAGAAGGTCCTCAATAATGAGGACTTTGCCTCCGGAAACTCGATTCAGGTAAGTCCCCGATCAACAGAATTTGAATTTGGAGGAAAGGATGTATCGACTGACTTTCTGTCAGCTGTGTGAGATTGTTATGGATCAGTTTGATTATCCTTGGAGATTAACCAAACAACTGGAGATTCATAAGGCAAAGTTGGCTGCTGCTGCTGCTTCTGCTTCTGGACGTGAAAATTGACGGGTTTTTGATACCCTTACAGCAATGACGCTTTATCCGGTAATCACACAACGGGGAGGAAGGGGAGGTGGGATATCTCCTTGGCTGGCGGATTTTACTGGATCGCATAAAATTACAATATGGCATTAACTCCACAGAGATACTTATCAGAAGAAATACGCTCGGGAGAAATTTCAGATGATGCTAAATTGCGCCACTTTCCTTGAAGCCGAGGCTAAGCTTTCGAAGCTCAATTTTGAAAGATTGAAAATCCACTTGTGACAAAGCTGCGGTACATATCGGATCGATTTGTTTTGAGTTCATGAAGTAAAACAGGAACCCACTGTACTGTACAGCAAGGATTGCATGATTATGTAACACGTGTATTATACCAGTTGTGGCTTTTGACAGCGCAAGGCCCCTCTCTTCAGTCAAAGGTCAAAGGTCAAAGCATCAATTCTGAAGCTTTAAGTTGACAAACGGCCGGAAAGCCCTACACCCGCTGAGTTGTGTCCCAACTAACATGTGATAATTGACTTGCTCATTACTTAGTCCGTAATGAAAGGTAAAGCGAATCACAATTGTGACTTCTCGCTGTGCTCAAATTTCTCACGCTCTTGATAATACTGTGAGTACTAGCCAAAAGTGTAAACATGGTGTTAAACATAAGTATTGAGTCAAGTAAAAACAATCAACGCTCAGGGCAAGAGATAGTGAAGTGACCCTAGTAAGGTCTGGTTGCATGTCAAAAATAAGAAGATACCAGTAGTGCAGCTAACGCATTACTGAAAACCAACCTCATGCCCAACCCTTCAGAAACTAAAAGTTTTAACAAGAGAAGCTCTACCAGTACAAGGCGGACCAGAGCATAGAACAGAGGTTATCAGTCATGCCATGGTGTTTCATTTTATTGTCAGGTGCAATGGACAATATCAATTGTCTGTCATTTCCTGTAGGATTACAATAGTGATTCTAGGAGTCAGAATATTTCCTAATGAGGAAGTACTGAACGGAAAATCTCCAGATTTGAATAGTCACGGAAGCACTAGTGATGCACGGAGTTTTCCCAGCTTGTGCTCACTTGTTCCATCCCTAATCATACGCTAACCTGGGCTCTGAAGTTCTAGAGCCATGGGTTCCATACTTGATACACTTGATATAGAAGACTTGGCGCACGTTTTGTGCGAAGTGTCCAATCGTAACAGAGGCGGTTTCTCCAACTCCTAGGATGTTGCATTCATTATACTTTCCAAGCAAGAAACAAGCGAAGACTGTTCCAGGCCTTATACAGTAGATGTCTATGCATTAAGGTTGTTTCACTCAATTGTTTCCACGCTAGATCAAACAAACGCAAATCTACTGTACCAGGGAGGCTAATTCAAGTTGAGATGAGACAGATAAAGGTTAGTGCTTTTAAGTAAGTCCGACTTCAACACTATCCTACTGAAGAATACAAGGTGGTATTCAGAAGATTTTCGCACAGATTAATATTTTCTTTTCAGCCTCTGAATTTTGTGCTTTTTCGGATTTTGACTATCTTTAATTGAGTGGAGGTCTGTTTTTGGTTAAAAAGTGCATCTATGGTCAAGCACAGACAATGCGATGTCTCATATCTATGTAAGTTAGGATCGCAAAACAGCCGTTCGCCTAACACCCGTTCGTCTACAAGCGCCGTCAGAAATGCAGCTACCAGTATTGTCCTACAGTAGTTCGCTGCTAAAGCCAGACTCGCTTAAATGATTGTGCATTGATTGAGATCAACTGACATTGGATGAGAATGGCCTCCTTCACCTGGATCGGGCAATGGTTATGCTCACTGTCCACACAGACTCCAAAAGGTCAGAAGATTGGTAGAATTAGTTCTAGTATGCTCCAAATGCTTGTTTCATAGGATCCCTGATCGTGATTCAAAGAGACGTGAAATTATTTGAAAGGAGCGGGAAACCAAAGCCGTTTCACACTTTTCCAGTGGCATATTGAGTCCATCAAAGCTTTCCCTCATATAAAGATACTCTTTGATCCCATTAGACATGAGGGCAAGCTTCGGGACTGCATTCGCTTGTTGCAGTTCATCGCGCACTCTTTTCTACAGTTTTTGCCTTGAAATATCAGCTGGCCTGTATTATAATTCATTCACTTACATGATATTCTGATTTTCATAATGCGCTTTTCCACCACCCTAATAATCGCCTGCGTGGCTGCCCTCGCCGCTGGTGCTCCAACTTCGGAGAGTACTTCGGACTTGGATCAGAGATCTGTGGAGGTTGGAAAGAATGTCCCAAGAGCTGTGGTAGATGTTAAGTAGGTCTTCACGCAGTATCAATTACAATAGGAATCTGAGCTAACAGCTTCTCAAGGCAGAGGAAGGTGGCCAAGCGTGAGCTGAATCTTGTAGAAATCCAAGAGACTGTTGCTCGCGACCTTGATGCACAAATCGAACAGCGACAAGTCCATGAGAATCACCCCCGAGCCATACTGGGCCTGCTTGCAAAGTTAGCGAAGAAGAAGGCGAAGGCGAAGGCGAAGGCGAAGGCGGCGAAGCGTGACGAGGCCAGTGTCGTCCACGAGAATGAAGCCCGAGGAGTACTGGGCTTGCTTGCAAAGCTAGCAAAGAAGCAGGCTAAGGCTAAGCGTGACGAGGCCAATGTCGTCCACGAGAATGAAGCCCGAGGAGTACTGGGCCTGCTTGCAAAGCTAGCAAAGAAGCAGGCTAAGGCTAAGCGTGACGAAACCAATGCAGTGCACGACAGTCAAACTCGAGGAATACCAGGCCAGCTTGTGAGGGCAGTGAAGAAGGCCGCCAAGCGGGAAGAGCTCGCAACCGAGTGGGTGGAACTCAATGAGTACGAGGAAGACAACACGGCGATAGATGGAGCGGGCGGAAAGAAGAAGAAGAAGAAGAAGAAGAAGAAGGCGGCAGCTGCTGCTGCACAGATGGAACTTTTATGAGCGAGGGGATTGCCTGGAATTTATTGCTTCGAGAACGTTATACAAACATGGAGTTGAAGAGAGCAGGTTAAGGTCAATCACCAAAAGTGGTGATGATTGGTGGCATTAATAAACCATATACGATTTCTTTCATTCTTAGCATACGAGTAACAATAAATAATTAAATAAATCCTGCGTTTTAAACAAAAGTTTTTCTCCCGCTTTACCTGCCTGTATGCAGTGAGGTCTTTCTTCTGATTGTTAGAATAAGGATCCAAGACGTAATTTGAAAATTCCAGAAAAGCAATGGTGAGCTGCTGTGTTTCTATCATCATAGCATAATAACTTGGAATTTCACTTCCTCGCGCTAGTACGTGAGACAAAAGGCTATGCCCCCAAAAAGTGGCTTCGCATGATTGTGGCGCTGGTGTCAGCAGCACCAACCAAATTCACAACGCAAATGAATAACAGTACCAGTAAAAAGGTAGTAGGACAAAGTGGCTTTCCAAGAAAGCTCGTTTCCAGAGCTATGTTTATAGGCAAGCGAAGTTGATGTGTCAACTGCTAACTATTGTGGCAACAAGTTCAAGGACTACACAGCACTTCGTGTTTCTGTGTGAATGGTTGCACTTGCAAGATGGCCAAGACCTCAACATACTCAGTACGACTGATCCAAATGGTGGAAACAGTGTGTCTGGCTCTTTCAGGCAAAAGGGTAACAGAAAACTTGTCGAAGTCATCATCATAAAAGCAAGGAAGCACCATAATCCACACGCGTGCTAAGAAAGATGCAATATATTTTTCTCCAAAGACTCTTCCTCAGTTCATCCTGTATGTGCTGGGCCAGCTCAGCGACTAACTCAACCATACAGTCATCTTCCTAGCGCGTAGAAAGTCATCCGGTAGAATAGTGCAATAGTCAAATGTGAAAACTTTGTTCGTGTTTGTTGACACATGATGTAAAGGGGAAATTCCCGTGGTTTTTCTCATTGGCCCTTGATGGCCAGCTCGGCCAAGGAAGCGGATCGGCGGATACGAGATTTGGTTCTGGGGGAGGGGCTCGAGGGCAGGCAAGTCGACCTGGAATAGCATCACAGCCACGAGGAATTACGTGTTGTATGGAAGTATCATAAGCAAACAGCGCCGCATCAAATAGCGCAATGAGCGAAAAGGTGTCAATGTGTCGGAGTCGCCTTACAAGGAGGCTGATGATCGAAGTTGGGCTGAGGAAAAAAGGGGTAGCGAGGGATTTGGAGCAGTTCAACTGGGGGGCATGCAGGATTGACGCGATGAGTCCGATCTCAGGGCACGATTTCCCCTCGCCATAAAACCTGCTGGTCTCTGCTGGGTCTCGGAACTAAAAGGGCCAATTGTATTTACTCTCCAAGTTTTTTATATGGATCTCTGCAGAGCTTAGCGCTCCCCCACACCCTAAATTAAATTACCCTAATTTAAAGGGATCCACAAAGCTGGGGTATTGTCAGGGAAAAACAGGACAGGAATGTCCACAGTAACCCACTCGGACGCGAATGCTATTTATATTTATCCCTAGCGAACTTTCATAAAATACATCTCCCTCGCACTTGTTCAACACCTCCTTTCTTTCCTCTTCAACCTCTCTCGTTCACCACCCACTGTCGTTTACCTCTACAGCCGTTCGCTACAGATTGACTTTTCTCCGCTGTCTTAATCCACCTTCAATCGTACAATACCAACCTTCGAACGATAATTAATACCGTCAACATGCGTTTCACCAGCATCATCCTTTCTGGCCTCATCGCCGCTGTCTCTGTCAGCGCTCAAACACCAACCCAGAACCAGTCTCCTGCTGAGATCTCCAAGGCGACCTGCTTGGCTGCTTGTAAGTTTTGCTTTGCAATTTGAGGAGCCTGTGATAGTGTGAGAGCCAGTTGTTGACACTATTTTACTAGGCCCTGCCAACAACCCTGACTGTAGAGCAAAGTGTGTCGTCCCAGTCGCTGAGGAGGTCGCTCTCGCAAACTCCCGCAACGCCTGTATTGCAGCTTGCCCACAAGGTGATGGGACTGCCGCTGCCAACTTGGCTTACCAAAACTGCCAAACTGCATGCAGGGTTGCAACTGTAGCCACCGCTACTCTCACCAACAACCCGGCTACCATCCCCGTTGCTACCATTGCCTCCACTGCTGTTGTTAGCACCGAACCCGTTGCTACCCCCACTGGATCTTCCCCAAGTGGCTCTGGATCTCCAAGCTCGGCCCCAACTGGATCAGCTGTCTCATCTGGTTCCTCTGTCACCAGCAGCATCAGAAGCGTCGCCACCTCTGCCGCCGGATGTAAGTTTACCCCTAATTCACCGTGTTCAAATCGCCCTGGTACTGATCTTCATATAGCTCCAACCTCCTCTGGAGCCGCCGCCGCTACTTCTGCTGGCGCAGCTGTACCAAACTCCCAAGTCGGTTACTCCATGGCCGGTCTTGCCGCCATCGCTGCTGTCTTCGCCTTGTAAACATTCCACATTCCAACTACAAACATTCAACTTCAAACATTCACGCCTGATTACGAAATATGGGAAGGTAATAAGGTGTGGGTATGGTTGGGTTGACTGGAGGGAAATAGAATAGCTGGTTGGGTAACCCCCCTAATTTTTAATCTCGTCGACTCCCGTGTGAGTAACATTGCTGGTTGGGTAGATGGATGGGGGATTTTTCGCCAGTTTGTTGAATGTAAATCCCTTGAACGCGCTCATGACTCTTTTGTTTGCAGGCTTTGAAAGAACCTCGTTTGGGTTACTTTGCGACGGTGTACTAAAATAACTTGAAGTTAATGTTAATAATTTTGATTGTGTTGCGCCATTTTCTCCTCCCAGCTCAGTAGTGGTCCATTGAGATTGAGATTTGTGGTTTCTGTAGTTCCACTTCCACGGGTTGGTCATTCTTCCCTGATTGTACTGAAACCTCGCATGCGATATTTTTATCTTGTGTGGTGTTGGTTGCTAGATCAGCTCAATATATGTTTGATCTTTCTTTTCGCCTCCTAAGTAGCCGATTGATTTGTGCGTACTCCGTCTTCCATGACGCATACGAGTTTGAATAAACAATTCTGCATTCTCTCCCTTGGTCTTGTAGCTTGACTACGCACTTTGTGACCATCTTCTGTTTTTGTTTCAAGAGCCTCGCATGCATGAGCCTCGCATGCATCATATCCTAGCGCTTTGCTCAGTCTGCCGATCCTCATCGCCGCTGTCGTTCATCGGCTTTAGCCTTATTCATGGCTAGAATGTAACTAGCTTGTAAATGAAACATGTATTTACGGTATGAGTGCCCACTAGTTTCATTCCTGTCTAATATTGGTTCGCTGAGTCATCATACGTTTTCTATGATTAGACGGCATTGATGCGAAAAAGCACGCGTATAAAGATCGGTCATTTAATTAAACGTCCCTCCAGTACGACTACCTACGGAGTACAAGTGCCCAATCGTGTTTCCCATAATACATGCCCTCTGTCGCTGTTTAAACTGGTCTGAGAGGGTTAAAATAGTAATAGACTGACATGACAGTTCAACGCGTGATTCGCTCGCTACTGCGGTTTCCGATTCGCTGACTCATCTACGAAGTGAAACGCGTTCATTCACTGGTGACCAAAAATGTTTCCTAAAGTCCAAAGGGGATCCAAAGGGAAACAACAATCTAACTTGACCGTCAGAGAGAATCCAGGTCTGAGGAATCTTTCGACTCATGACTTTAGGAAACTAGATTATGGGAATAAAACAAATATCTAAACACTTACCCCTAAGGTGATCGTGCCTCCCAATACTACCAATGTATATACCATATAGGCTCTTGGATGTAAATCATGCAAAATCCGTCATGTTGTAATGGGAAATTCCTACTATATATGATATATGTGTAATGGGAATAACATTACTCCTAAATGAGACGAATTGCTGTAGGACCCGGTATGACATACAAATAATGTACTTCAACAAAGCATATGATTATTAATTGACGGAGCGCAAAGAATCACTACATGGCTACCTTTTGCTGCGTTGATCGCGTAATGGGAGTAACATTAGTCGTACACAGCGGTTCGCACATGAGACGAAACACTGCATTAAAGGGATCTGGCATGGCACACAAATAATGTACTTCAAGAAGTAAGTATACAAAGTCTCACTACAAGGCCACTTTTTAGGTTCAATTCATTATGAATGATATACTTTATTGAAGTACTGTTGCAGAAAAAGGTCGCAGGAATGGTAGATAGCTGGGATGGCTTAAGTGAAGTGCCCTGAGCACCTGGACCTAACGGTAAGACTCCTTTGGCTTAGAATTGCAGGTGCACCATACAATTTAGCACCATTGTTTTGAACGAGTTATAATGGTTTGGCTGGCACATCTATGCCGAATGTTGTCACAGGTGGCTTGTAGATTATTATTATTATTACACCACTAAAAATTGCTTTGATTATATCTATTATAAAACCGGCTTATGAGCCTGACTGCTACAGTCGAATAAAGTGGCAGCAAACAAACCGGCAAGATATGACAATCTACAGTAACAAATCCATAAAAATATAGATAGAATAGAGGCGTCGGCTAGAAAAGTTCATCATTTTCTACACTAACATTAAAGCCGTTTGGACTTAGCTGCTATACCTGGAGTAGTGCTAATTCTCCCACTATCGCATGATAGCAGGGAGGGGCAAGAACTCCCTTTTATGCCTCGCTTAGTATATATTTATACGGCGGCTAATATCTCAGCTCTACTTCAATTATAGGATCGACATCCTATATGTTCTTATTTATTTCTACCCCTACCTACTTATCTTAAACAAACATAAACAGAAACAGAAACACGACTAAGTTTCTAGCTCAGAATTGCTCTGCTCGGTCTCTCTAACACTTACTCCTCGCCATATAACACATAACACGCCAATCATCCCCTGAATTCCCACAACAATAAAGGTCTCCGAAGAAATTTGACCTCCCTTCTCTCTATAGATATTTACAAAGTCTCGTATGGTCTATACATACGTTGTAACTTGGAAGTTCTACTTATATATATATATATATATATATATATCTACCACAATCCCGAAAATTAAATCCTTACTTCCGGGGAGGGGGGATACTCGAATATTATATGCCTAGGTAGTAACAAATATGGTAGAGGAGTCTCAATAGTAGATTTGCAGAAGAAAGATTTTGAGGGAATGTATTTATAAATAAGGAGTTTTTCTTTAGATGGGCCTCCTATCTATATTTCCCGGAAAGAGAGGTGAGTCTATCCTTACACTTATCACTCTCACCCCCTATCCTCGAATTCCCAATCCTCTCTCCTTCTCATCACCTAGTATCTTGTATCTTGACATAGATACTCGACATAGATACTCAAGAAGTATCCTTACTAGTTCTGTAAAAGTCCCGAGACTAATTTAGTATAATTGTCTCATCCGATGAAGAAAAACTTATTTACTTAATTAATTATAACCCGGTTCTCTAAAGAATCCTTATTTCTACTACTATTCCAGCCGAGAGAAAACAATATTTATTTCCCTTAGAAGTTAGATTCAAGCTCTTAGAATTTCCAGAAGCAATATCTTTCTTTCCCAAGATGTAAAGATCTTACCAATGATACGATGTGATAAGATACAAGAGCCCCAACACAAAGACACAAGCTCAAATAAGTACTTATCTAGGTACTGTATGTAGAATCAAGTAAAACCCATTCCTTACAGTAATAAAAATCTTCACATCACGTGGTTCATGGGTGGGTAGGTAATAAACAAACTCGCTCACTGGAACCATCCAGATTCCATCAATAGGTACAGTACTCACTAGTGAGTAAGCGACGTCACGTCACTTCCCATGCCGTCTCCGAGGATAACCACACCCATGTGCGTCTCATCCGTCTCTCACGTAACCAAGAACTTACCAATCCACCACCCACCTATCATCCCAACCAGTCAAACTCTCTCCCCGCCTCCTTCCCATCCCAGTACCCAGCACGGTACTTAAAGCCGCCTCCCCATCTCCCTCTCCCTCGTGCCTCGTGGCTCTCGCCACATCATGTCATACATCCATACATCCAACTTCCATGTCACCCAAACACCTAAACACCCATTCAACAACCAATATCCATACAAGTATTCAATTAGAGTACTGTACTCGTACATCCTTCGCAGAAAAAGGTTTAGGTATAGTATTATATATGATATGAAATCCCTCTTTCGCTTCACTGAGCTACACTACCCCGCTGACTGTTTAACTGCAGTACAAATGTAGTGTAGTGTAGTGTACCTTGTATATCCAGGTTGCATCTATACTCTCAAGCGTAAGCATCCTAAACGTAAGATACCAGTACCGATCAATTCCATTCCATTCAATTCGTACCAGGTATCTACCATCCAACCAAACTAAAAGATCCTATCAAGGTAAAGCCAAACTCAAACTAACTCTTTCCCTCCTCTTCTTCCCTTCTCTTCTCTAGCTCCCCTCTCTCTTCCAATCCATCCAATCAAAACCCCCTTATTTGATTATTTAAACGTCTAATAGAGATGGAATCGGCGGTAGTCGGGAATCAAACCAACGGGAATGAAAAGAGTTTTTTTATCTTGAAAGAGTTTTTTTTTCGGAAGTTACCTAGGTTTTTGTTTGGAGAGAGGATAGTTACCGAGGCACTGGGTATACGCACTAGGCTAGGTAGATATAGTAGGTACTGTAGATAGTTACTGTAGCTAGTTACTGTAAGTATTACACGCAGTAGTCAAACTCTCTCTCCTCCTTACTTTTCACCCCATCCCTCCCCACGTCTTGCGGATTACTCCGCGATTTCATTTCAGTACAAGTCCAGATCCAGATCCAGACAGACACCTACTACCGTATCGTATCATACATATCATATCCCCTCCAATAACGATAAAGGGGAGAAATAAATATAAACTGACTGACTCTTTAGAAGATAATTAACGTTTACGTCGATGATTGTAATATAATATTTGTTTGAATAAGTCGTTGTAGTTTTATTGTTTGTAGTTTTATTATGATAGGTTATTTTAAGTAGAATGGAATTCGTTTGAGGAGTTTAGTTATCTAGGTACTCGTACCTACCTACCTACCTACCGACCTAATAATCCAGAGGCTGGGAATTTCATTCTTCATTCAAGCATATGCGAGGAGAGGAAAGGTGAACTACCAGAACAATATACGCGCGTTTATTTAGACTTTTTTCCCTTTCCTTTTCCTTTCCTTTCCTTTCCTTTCCTTTTCCTTAGAAATTAGAATAAAGTAACTATACTATACTATACTATACAACAAAATCCCACATCTAGCAACGAGAACCCCTGCGCTGTACTACGTACGTACGGATCTCTCCATGTACCTACTGTACCTACCTATATCGATAGTTAATAAATTATGTTTACTTTACTTTACTTTACTTTACTTTACTTTGTTTGGGTTGTCTTGGGTGTTTGTTGGGTGTTTCGTTGGGAGGGGAATTAACCTTAGTTTGATGGTTGGATGGATGGATAGCTAGTTTGATGGATGGTTGGATGGAGAGATAGATGGATGGATAGATAGATGAACAGAGAGATGGTTCCGGACGTGGGGGTTGAAAGAATATAATTTACGAAGTGGTACTCGTACAGTATTTTAATCCCAGGACAAGACAAGGGCTAGGACATTTCATACTATGTACTAGAGGATCCCCACCCCCATATAGCGACATAGTAGATAGATACCAACCAAAAATACCAAGCGATACTCCGTACTCCGTACGAGTACAGTACTTGAAAGTAAGTAAACATCAAACAAACCAAAGCCGGAGTCAACCAAAAACCAACAACCTACCCCCCTGTCCTGTCCTTCCACCCCTCACCAACACCAACACAACCAACAAATACCCCTCCACCCCCACCCCCAGCATACCTAGGTAACCCAGGGCCTCACATCACACACATCACCAACCCATCACCAACCCAACCCATCACCAACCCATCACACATCAAAAAAACAACAAACAGGTGAGTCTGACAAGACAAACCAAGCCAAGGGATCCCCTCTAATCCCCAAGTGTGAGGAGGGAAGGGACGTGTTAGTTAGTTACTTAGTTAGTTCAACCCGTCCGTGTCCATTATATCATGCATGGAAGCCCTCCCGTCTGGTCTGTCGAAGGCTGACAGAAGGAACTTACCACGAGTTAGAATCCAAGAACGCTACGCAACGCTGGGCTGGTTGATGAGGGGTACGCCCAGTGTGATTGGATAAGAAACGGGACGGATCAGGACGGAATTAATACCGGATTGGGATGTTTTGTTTCTCTAGGTAACCTGATTTGGTTGGTTTGATTGATTGATGTGATTGATTGGTTTCCGTACATAGAGTACTACATACATACATACATCTATTTATCATCTATTTATCATCAATCAATTCATCATCAATTCATCATATGTTTACATTTCTTTTCAATTTCCATTCTCAATTTTCAATCCCCAATTTTGAATTGGAAGAACAATTTTAGGTTTTAAAATATAGAGAATTAATTAAATTAGTGGTTTGGTTTGGTTTTTTTGAAACTTTGAAGATTTGGGATTATTAGTGACGTGACGTCTTTGGGGGTTTTTCTTCCTTGTCTTTTTAGTTTGAGGGAGGAAGAAGAGGGAGGGGTAGGAGGCTTGGTGGGAGACGGATGGATGGATGGATGGATGGATGGTTATTGAAGGGAGCTGAGTGGGCGCAGGGGGTACAGTACAGTATAATACCGTACCGTACTGTACCGTACAGGAAAGTATTGGTTGGAGGCGCAGAGCGACAGAAGTGCAGGTGAGTGGGTTTAAGCCGAGGTCTTGTCTTGTGCTGTTTTTATCGATACTGGGTATTGATCACGATGTTGTGGAACTTGGAATTATTGAGAGCTGTGCTGTTTAGAGCCTATCAGTTGGTATTGAATTGTTTGTTACGCAATACGCAATACGCAGTACCTCGGTGTATACTCGAGTACTTGGTGCTGCACTGGTACCTGATTTGTTTTCTTCATGGGCAGAGCTGTTAGAGTTTTATGATGACGATGGTTTCCGGGGAGGGAGGTGGAGTTGGGGGAGGTGTAGGTTCGTACTGTACTGTACTGTACAGACCGTTTGGCGATTCATGCTGGGGCAAACCATGGACCACTCGAGTAAGTCGGTGATGGGGATGGCGTTTCCATGTTGGCGAATGATGGCAAAACAACAAATGTCACTCTGCGAGAGAAAATTTTAATTGTGGATTGGATTTGGGAGATAATTGGGACTTGACTACGCGACCTACCGGTATCGTACCCGAGTAAAGGATTGGGATTGCTGGTGGAGATGGAAGAGATAGAGAGAATTGGATTGTTGGCTGACGTTGAATGGACAACAGGTTGTTCATCTTATTCTTCTTATTCCACTAATTCAGTGTTATATTAGCTAGCTGCTGAGTAGACCTGTCCTAGTGCTGGAAATGAGCCATTGTGATAGCTGTGAGCGAGCTAGGAGCTTGATAGGTTCTGGTGAGGTTGGAAGTCCGGGAGGATGATGAAGATTCGGAGGCGTGCTTGCAAGCTGACATGCTACGTTACGCTATCGATATCGCCTGCGCCTCCAAGTGATGAGAATATGACTGAGGTGAAGCCTCGAAGCCTCGAAGCCAGTCGACGGGAGGGTGAGTGGTGAGTGGTGAGTGAGGTGAGGGTTCCCGTGTTGCGGTCAGTGAGGTGATGGCGGGTGATGAAGTTGAAATGTTGGTGAAGAATGTAATAGAGATCAAGAGGATATATTAATTGAGAAAGATTTATCATGATCTTTCATCTTCTAGAGTCGTCCCCCTATTCATACTGTTACCACTGTTATTACTGTTACTACATGTAATAGCGTGGTATTTGATTCCACTACAATGGTCGGTAGGTCGGGTACTGTCAGCCGACAGCGGTGGTGGTAGGTGGAGTGCACAGGTGGTAGACCTCGGGATGCGATGCAGCCCTAGCTGCTGCTACTGCTACTGCTACGCTACCTACTCTACAAATTGACAGCACTAATCCACCAATGCTCCACTATTGTTACAAAGAAAGGCCCAATAAATCGTCTTCCATAGAACCCCGAAATCCGCGTTTAATAAGACATCTTCTTAGTTTATGTTTATAAGATATCTTAGATATCTTAATTATATTAGTGATACCCCCTAGCTGACGTCTCACTACAAGCAACCCCCCTCCGCCGCTTCAAGGAACCAAGTTACCAAGGAAATTGGGTTGCCCCCTTGCATCTCGTGACCGATCCACCGTCCCCCCTGCCACCGCCGCCGCAGGAAAGAGTTCAAGAGCCCTGGAGTCCTTGTTACGGTGACCTTCCCCCGCAGTTGCGTGCCGTTGCGTGGAAATCATCTCTCCATCTTTCCCATCACATCAAACCACCAAAAGGACCAAAAACTCCCAAAGGCCCGACTCTTCAGCGTCCCCAGATACTCTAATCACACCACACACACATACCTACTCCACGTTTCGTCCATTACCCCGTACTCTACCAAATATACTGTACCAGTACTCGAGCACCGAGTACAAGGCGTCGTCGATACCACACAATTGATCAACATTCTCGGCGCAAGTCGACCCCAAACACACGCGCTGTGGACCACGAGCCCAGCTGCGCTGAGCTGAACGTTCGAGTCCTACCCCAAGAGTTTCCTCAACACCACCACCACCACCACCACCCTCCCTTCCTCCTTCAATACTCCGAATCTCCCACTGCAATTATCACGCCATGTCGACGTCAGTTAAAAGGGCGTGCGACGCCTGTCATCGTCGCAAGGTAAAGTGCGATGGCATCAATCCGTGTCGGAACTGTTCGTCGGCCCAGCTCTCGTGTACCTACCACGCCATTCCGCAGAAGAAGGGTCCTAAGGGATCGCGAGCAAAGGTCATCAGCGAACTCCGCGAGACGCAAAGACAATCGACACTCTCTTCGAAAGTTGCGAATCGATTGAACGGCATAAACAGTCCGCCATGTAGTCCTACTTTGGCCCCGACTCCCGGGCTGCTCACAGCCGACATGATCAAAGAATGCATCGAGTTTTTCTTTGCCAACATGTACCCTTCCATGCCGATTTTGCACCGCGGACGTCTTGAACAGCAGGCCATGTATGCGGATCAAAATGTCGACACATACTGCTTGTTGACGTCGCTATGCGCCTTCATGATGATACAGCCGGGGATGGGAATACCAGGCGATCCACTGGGACTTGACAGTTTACCCGGAGCGAATTTGGTATCTGGGAATTTATTGATGGACGAGACATTACGAGTGAGGAAAAGCTATGATCATTTGGAAAACCCAACTTTGAACAGCCTCGCTACCAGCTTCTTCTTGTTTGGATGCAATTTCGGTTTGGATATGCATAACAAGGCATGGTTCCACCTACGAGAAGCTACAACATTGGCACACATTTTGGGATTGCAAAAGGAGGAGAGCTACTCCCAATTCGATGCGATTGAATCTTCCAGAAGACGCAGACTCTATTGGTTACTTTTCGTTACTGAGAGGCATGCATATCCCCAAGTTTATTATTTCCAGCCCACTAATATTGGAATAGAGCATACGCCCTTCAACGACATAGACCCCTCTCCCTCCAAGCCACCATCAATCTTCCTACCCAAAACGACGATCCCTCCGATCCTCAAGCTCAACATATACTCGGATTCTTACACCTCATCACTCTCTTCAGACCATTCGACGAAAGCTTTGTCGCTCTCTGGAATAAAACGAGAACCGATTGCACACCACCATACCTCGCAGGTCTACAAAAACAACTGAACGAGGCTTTACCCGCATATCTCAACTCGACCGAAAATCAAACGGTCGATCTGAAAACGAATCAACAATGGCTTCGAACAATGGTATGGCAATTGAGCATTCAAAATGGTTGCTTGAGCTCAAATCATGACGACCCGAGCATGACTTTCAACTACCCTGTTGAAATTGCTCGAGAGTTGATATCGATGACCTCTCAATTCTCCCAACAAAGCATGGAGGTACATGGGATTGGTTTGGTACGTGTAGATACCGGTTTCGGCATTTCCCATACTAACTTTTATGTAGATTGAGAAACTTTTCGATGTCGCGTGCTCTCTAACCGACGTTCTCTCCCTTCTGCCGCCAAATCCCGATCCATTCCAACCAGGTCCCCGGGACTATCTAAATGACTTTGTACGAATCCTCTCCGTTCTTCGTCGCGGTGGTCACCGTTTCCTACCGCTTCTTCTATCCAAGGTTCACGATGTTCTTCCCCGCCTGGTGAACCCCATGCTTCAGACGGTACCGGATACCCCTGCAACAAATCTTTGCGCTGAGGTTGATATTTTTGATGGGTTCGGTAGCGCTGGCATGGGTGTGCCAAGTAACTTTCCGGGATACAACGGTGATGGAACAAGCGGTCACTTCAAGGTTGAACCAGAAACCGACTTCAACCCATCCAACGTACCTCTCGCTCCCTTCGACAAACGTGTCGAAGAACTAGCATCCCCCATCAATGGTCCACCTAGCAGTAACGGCACCGAGGGTACCCCATTCACAAGCCCTCCGATTATTCAGAGCCCGATGAGCCCAATGGAATATCCAGGCATGGGGCAATATGGCGGAGGGTTTCAAAACATGAGCTCAGCTCCCATTGGCAACAACATCAACCCGAACCAAATGGGAAACTTTAACCCCAACGTTGGCGGTGGACAAGTCGAATTCAAACAAGAATTTGATGCCAACATGGGTATGAATAATCAGAATATGCCATCGAGTACAGGATCCGTTGGGCCAATCAGACGACCACCGCTCCGACAGAGCAGCGGATCTAGCTTTGGAGTAAAGATTCCACGGAGCATACCGGATCAGTATCGGAATCTTCATCGAGCTACTACCACCGGTGACCTTAATCAGGGGATGGGCGCCGGGATGAATGGAGACATGACTTTTCGATGACCTGCCGATATATGGAGACCCCCAGCAGTGTAACAATTGTTGAGTGTACGCCAAGCTATCGATGATGTGGAGCATGATCGACTTTGGAAGTTCCCATGTTGACTGCATCATTGAGGTTTTGCTGCAAGATATTAATAGTTTTTGATCTTTGATATCGTTATACGCCATCTGATTGCTGCTCTGCTATCGTTTCCCGATATAGTTCTTACTATTCTTTTGATTTTTCTTTTTATCTTGCGATTCAAAATTAGGATGAGTATCGTATACCAGAGTTTCTTATCACAAAAGAGGAGTTTTAATTTGGGGCGTTTTAATTTTCCTTGTCCTTTTCTATTTACTTTTTTACTTTATTGGGATTTGGGTTGGGAATTGGGTTGGGATTGGGAACGGGGTGTTGTTGTCTTTTATTTTTGGGACAGAAATAAGAAAGAAAGAAAGAAGGAAAATCACTTTTAGATTTTTGGGATGGGTTATAGGGGATGGGGGCAGGGGGAGGAGGGGGCGGGGGGAGGACGGGGGAGGACGGGTTAAAGATGAAGATGGTGGAATGAAATGGGTGTATGATGGATGAAAAGAGGTGGATTGGAGATGGGATGAGAGATGGTGAACGGGTGGGGTTGGTGGTAAGGGGGAGGGGGGAGGGAGGGAAAAGAAGGATGAAGTATGAAGGGGTTTTATATGTATATTTTTTAGATGATAGTTGGGTAGGTTGGTAGGTTCGTTAGGGAAGTATATATTATATTCTACATTCTATTCTATTCTCTTCTCTTCTCTTATCCTGTTCCTTTCTCTCTACTGGTCTGTCTGTCTACCTCCTATCGTCTGTCTAGACCTTCGGGCGGGTATCTGGGTTCCTTTGCTGTTTCTGTTTGTAACTAGGGTCCCGACTCGTAGAGAAGAGAGGACTTGAAGACTTGAAGACTTGAAGACTTGAAGACTCGAAGACTTGAATGGGTGCGTGGGTGGATAGCTGATATTATAAATATAAATCAATATAAATCATCTTAATCCTGAGTCTGCGTCTAAGTCTACGTCTGCGAGGGACGGACGACTTATAAGTTTCGGTTTCGGTTACCATTTGGGTTTACCATTTAGGTGGGTGGGTATCAATCTATCTGTTTTATCTCTTTCGACCCCTTGACCCTTTTCGACGCTATACTATGCTATACTATACTATACTATTCTTTCCTTTTTATAGATAGAATATGGGGTTTTTTTATCTGGATTTAAGGGAGGGGGGGTGGTTGGGGATGGGTTTGGGGTAGGGAATGGGGAATGGGAATGGTGATGGGGTTGGGTTTGGGGTTTGGTGGGGAGGATGGGGTTGGTGTTGGTGTAGGAGTGGTTGGATTATATTGTATTGTTGGGGGTATGTAGCTTGGGAAGTTATATAGCTTGGAATGTGGGGAGTAGGTAGGTAGGTAGGTGGGTTGGTGGGTAGATGGGTATAGAAGTACCTACCTACTTATATATATATATATTTGAACGAACGAACGAAGGCTTTTACTCTTTTGATAGGGGGATAGCGGGGATAGCGGGGATAGCTGGAAGGGCTGTGTGGTGTGTGGGTGCAATAGATAGGTAGAGGGAATAGATAGGTAGAGATGATTATATGATTATATGATGGTATGGTTTATTTGGATGAATGTGTTTTGTGATATACATCGTAAGAAAGTTTCTTATGGTGATTGAGTATTGGGCTTGGGCTTGAGCTTGAATCTAGGCTTGGATTTGGATTTGGATTTGGGCTTGGGCTTGGATTTGGATTTGGATTTGAGCTTGGGTTTGGATTTGGATTTGGGTTTTATTATGTGCATTTGAAATTTGAACTTGAAATTTGAACTTGAACTTGTTTCCTTCTGTTGCGACGAGGGATAAGTAAATAGTAAAGGATATAGTAAATAGGTTCTAGATGTGGCAAGAGACAAGTAAATAGGTTCTAGATATGGCGTATATAGAATAGGGATAAGTGAATAGGTTCTTAATGTAGCACAGTTTAGGAGGCATCACGTAATCAGCCCCGACGAGCTGACGAACCCTAGTAACGCCACCAAATAACCTACTATATAATCAAGTAGCTAGTCCTTCTAAAATCATCATCTATTATTTAACCAACAACCTAGGACCTAATAGTCTTTTATACTAACACTGATTAGTAAGCGCGTATAGATTAGAGACTGTATTTCGAATAGATACTCGTAGTAATACGAGGTATGTAAATAGAGATACCGGGTTTTGAACTAGTACATTTACCTAGCTTTAAAGAGTATTAAGAAGGACTGGCAAATTGTCTAGCACCCTAGGAGTACTATCGTAGAACGCGAACTAGTAAATTGCCTAGTAGAGTATAACTACGAGGTTCTTAGTAAATTGCCTAAGAATAAGAAGGCTCTTAAATTGCAGAGACTTCGCAACCTAAATTAAGTTAAGCCTATTTACTAACTACTAATTTCTTATTTAGGAACGACAATACTACGACATCGACATTATAGCCTCTACTATATCTTAATCTTAAGATAATCTCGACCTTGTTAAGTAGTATACTACTAAATACTTATAGCTAAATACACCCGTAGACGAGGAATTATAGTTAACATTCTAAGAAGATTTCGAGGGCTTTACTTATAAGCGCTTCGAAGAGGTGGGAAAGAATAATAACTCTAAGCTATAAATAGCACTCGTAAACGGAGGCGTATAAATCGAAATAGACTATAAAGTAATAAAGTTACTAGAAGTACTTATGACCGCTTTAGGCGAAGAATAGCTAGAGTGGCTACTAGTTTTTACGGCAGAATATACAACTAAATAAGGCGACAGCATTAGATCCCCGATTCTTAAGAATATTATAAAGGTATATAAGGAAGACAAGGACATAATTATATTACTAGATAATACTCGACTTAAGTAAACGACAACAAGCAATAGCGGAAACAATACCAGTAGTAGTAGTGGCGGCAGCGGAAGTATAAATTCAAATAACACTAGAAATCAAGGAGAAACAGCAACAATAAAACCCGCTAAGTTAGTACTTTTAGTTATTAACAGAGATCTAAAACCACTATTACAGCACGTACAGCAACTGAGCAACGTCGCTAAATTATATATAGAAGATATAAAGTACGATAGTACAGGTAGCTTTAATATTAAGCTTTACGAATTTATTAAAGTGTACGTACGATTAGGCGTACCCGAGTCTAAATACTATTTAGTCTTTCCGATTATATTAAAGGGATTAGCCTTAGGCTTCTACGCTTCGAATATTAGAGGAAAGAATTATATATATAGGGAAGGTGTCGATAAGATATTAGGTAGATTTAAGAGTAGAAATAAACAATAACACAATATAGCAAGATAGGAAGCTATATTTGTTGGGATATATGTTATTCACAAGTCACATGTTTACATAGTCATATGATGTAAGCGTTCGAGTACTTAAGTCCTCGAACACTTTATCCTTAGTTAGCCCTTAAATCGATTATTATACTTCACAAAGAGAGTATATTAGTTTACCCTGTTTTACACTAACACTGATTAGTGTGTGTACATAGATCAAAAGAGGCTAAACTATTAAAAGTACAGTTATCTCGAGATTATATATATCACCTTTTTAAAGCTTTTAAAGAGTACGCCTTTATATAGTACCTTAGAGTAGGCATCCTACTACGTAACAGACGACTACTATAGTAACAATAAAATCGAAAACTATAAAGAGCTAGTTAAGATAGTACCTTAGAGTAGACATCCTACTATCTTACTAACGAAGGGCCAGCCGAAATAGTACCTTAGAGTAGGCATCCTACTATTTCTACTATCTTAGACAATTAGAACTCGATCTCTTAATTAAGTACCTTTAAGCTTAAGCAACAACAACAATAAAACGACAAAACACTCGTACTATAAAAGTCCTAAAATCGACTTAGAACAGTAGACTAGTAAAGACCCTTAAAACACTATAGATATCAACGGACAAACACTACCCTACCACTTCTACTATAGAACTTAAAATCAGACTATTCTTTTACACTTTTTACAAACTTTTTTAAGGTATAAGAACGGATCAATCGGCGTTGTTCTATAACGTAGATTTAGTAAAAATTTTCCCTGTCTTTTTACGTTGTAATACTACCTTACTAAGCGACCCGCCCTATAATACCTATAACAACACTTTAAAAGAATAACATAACACACTCCTACATAAGCCTAGAATTCACCTTAAATCGCTCCTTTACACTAATAATTAAGACAATCTTTAATAACATTACCGGTTTTACTACGTTATAGTATCTAAAGACCACACTCTTTAACGACCGGACTTCTCGGACCCCTGTCCTACCACCATTACTACCATTAGTACGCCTTATTAAAACCTTTACTCGAAGAGCCTTCCGTAAGAGCCTAGGTCTACTACCAGCTCTTATAAAGTAGAACAAGATCTTTAAAGTCTTTACTCTTCTACTATCTTATCTTATCCTTATTCTCTCCTTTCTACAGCGTGCTAAGCGAACGTAAAGGACATCTAACATGCCGCTAAAGAAAGCAACCGTTGCTACCGCCGCCACCGTAAGGGAGCCCGACTCTAAGTCCGTCTTAGATAGTCTAGAGTTACCTTAGGAACCATCTTAAATCAGTAGTATAAAGCGACTACCGTTAATAGTAGACGACACTAGAGAGTTAGTCTATATTATACGTAAGGAATTTATATTAATAGACGAAATACTCTAGTATAAGTTTAAGAAAGACTTCGAAGGATAGAATAAGGCTCGTTTTAATAACGTAAAACTATAGCGCGTAGTATACCTACGAGTATACCTCTAAAGACGCGGAGTCTAGATACTATAGATAATCTAAAGAAGAGTGTTAGTAATATAAACCCTTATAGACACTCTCGAGGACGAATAGGAATACAAATAGACAATCGATAAAGTAAGACAATATAAGCGAGAATACCTAAACCTTATGTCCGATAAGTTAATAGGTATAGTAGAAGAAGTAGAGAGACACCGCTATAATATGACCCTACGCCTTAAACAAACTTTAAACTATTAAGCCCTAGCTGTCTAGTAACAACCTGTCTAACAACCTGTCTAACAACCTATCTAACAACCTGTCTAACAACCTGTCTAACAACCTGTCTAACAACCTATTTAACAAGTACTAATAACACTAGTAACAACCATCGGACGCCAGGTATAGTTTACTACTGCTCCTTTAACTTTAATTAGCTAAAACCTTGCCCTAGGATTACACTAAAACCTCGCCCTAGGACTACTCTAACAATAAGGATTATAAACACCTACCCTAGGAACAAGGCTATAAGGAACATCGGAATACTAGTTAGAAGTCGACCTATAGC
This sequence comes from Hymenoscyphus linearis, assembly GCA_900536425.1. Classification (NCBI taxonomy): domain Eukaryota; kingdom Fungi; phylum Ascomycota; class Leotiomycetes; order Helotiales; family Helotiaceae; genus Hymenoscyphus; species Hymenoscyphus linearis. The sequence continues at coordinate 163,777 of UNPR01000101.1, forward strand.
CAACACCGGCCGGCTACGGAACCCCCTACTAGAATTCTAGTACAACAGGCCTATTCGGACTAAGAACAACCAACACTATAAGCTAAGAACTACATCCTACCGCCGTAGTAAAACCCCTATAACCGGAGGACACAACCCCTTTCCTAGAGGACCTAAAGGCTATAATCTCGCCTAGACAGTCCTACTCCTTTAGATAAGAACTCTCTAACGTCGGTAAAATCTATAGGGATAATATAAAGTTCGGCGGTATAGGGGATAACTTCCTCGAACGCCTAGCCGTGTTTATAGACGTCTATACTAGTTGTAACCTACTATAGAATAGCTACTCTCTGTGAGGGCGTGAATGTGGCTCGGTATAGTGTTTTGGTGCTTCGCTTAGTGAATGCAATAGTGGGTTGGAGTTGCCTAATCGGAGATAGTATGGAGATGCCTAATGGGAATAGCGCGGCCTGCGGCC